>JAVQJL010089989.1:0-11424 GCA_036024295.1 Nannoperca obscura | reverse complement strand
TCTCTGTCTCTCTCTGTCTCTGTCTCTCTCTCTCTCTCTCTGTCTCTCTCTCTCTCTCTCTCTCTCTCTCTCTCTCTGTCTCTGTCTCTGTCTCTCTGTCTCTGTCTCTCTCTCTCTCTCTGTCTCTGTCTCTGTCTCTCTCTCTCTGTCTGTCTCTGTCTCTCTCTGTCTCTGTCTCTCTCTCTCTCCCGTTAATCACCTTCTTTATATTTTCAGGGAGAAGTCGAAGAAATTCGCCGAGCAAGCGGCCGCCGTCGTCTGCCTGCGAGTTCTGGGAATACCGGAGGGTCGTATCGGCGAGGAAGACTCCGGCCTGGTCTGCAAGAGGAAGAGGGGGGGGAAGGTGGTGAACGGCACCACAGAGGAAGAGGGGAGCCACAAACGTCACATAACTGATGTCAAACAGGAAACAGACTAAGGCTCAGACTCACCTCTGATGGAGGAGGAGGAGGAGGAAGACCTCTGATGGAGGAGGAGGAGGAAGACCTCTGATGGAGGAGGAGGAGGAAGACCTCTGATGGAGGAGGAGGAGGAGGAGGCTGATGGAGGAGGAGGAGGAGGACCTCCTGATGGAGGAGGAGGAGGAAGAACACCTGATGGAGGAAGACCTCTGATGGAGGAGGAGGAAGACCTCTGATGGAGGAGGAGAGGAGGAGGAAGACCTCTGATGGAGGAGGAGAGGAGGAGGAAGACCTCTGATGGAGGAGGAAGACATCTGATGGAGGAGGAAGACCTCTGATGGAGGAGGAGAGGAGGAGGAAGACCTCTGATGGAGGAGGAAGAACACCTGATGAACACAAACTGCAGCTGCTTCTCTTTAACTTTTTAAAGTTTTGCAGCTTTTATTTTAGTGTTTGACACGTTTTGGATCTGTTGTTCACTGGTTTTAATCTGGTACCTGAAGGCAGCACGAGGATCTGCAGCCAGGACGAGGAAGTGCTGAACCAAAACACCTCTGTGCCTTACAGGAGACTTGTCCTTGAACTCACCACGTGTCTCCAGCTTCAGTGTGATGATGATGATGATGATGATGGTGTCTGAAGTCTTTGTATGTGTCAAAGTTTTCACATAAAAACTGTTTATTTTATCTTTTATTTTCTACAAATTCACTGAACGCACCACTAGTTTAATCTGATGAACACTGATGCGTTCAGGGACCTGTAAGAAGCTCCGTGTAAAGTGATTAAACAGTACTTTTTCTTTTAAACGCAGCTTTTGGTCTTGTGATTGGAAAGTCCTGAATTGAACCGGTTAACCGGAGACGTAGACGCCCCTCTGCTGACGTCACCACGGGGCTGCCTAATGGTGCCTTCAGGGGCCGTGGGAGACACAAGATATCACGTTTCGTCTGAGCGAGCAGACCAGGGAGAGACATCCGAGCAGCGGCGGGCAGACTTCAGACTGAATCATGATTGAGGATCGATTGGCTGGTGAATGTGAACGCTTCACAGCTGTTGCACCACGTGGGGGGTTCAAACGTTACAGAGCAGGTCGCGAGGAAGTAAATACATTTAGTTCTGCAGCCTTTCAACATCCCAGTGCACAACCGATCAATTTATTTAATCCCAAACACCAACCGGCTTAAAATAGTAACATATTACCAGTAATATAGTAACGTAACACTAGAATGAGATGGATCTGATGAACATGCGACATATTAAAACTGAATATTTAGAAAGGCTTTCAAATGCATCGTTTTTTCTTTTCTTAAAGTAATATGTTTAATAAGTTCAATTAAATCTTGGGTTCAATTAAAAATGGTTTAATTGCCAAGTTCGTGACAATGATCTTACTGAAGGTGTTAAAGGCAACGTGATTGATAGAAATTGATTAAAATAAAACAGAGTACAATTTTATATATATATATATATATATATATATAATTAGTGTCTGTGTATATGAACCACGATGAAAGAGGTTGGATGCCCGTTATACACCACACACACACACACACACACACACGGTGTCTGAGAACACAACAGCAAATTAAGTAAACACAATAAAAACATTTAAAAGAAAGAACTTTTAAGAATTAAAAGCCCGATCTTAAAGTATTTAAATGTTTAAGTTGGACCTAAATACACAAGCTGCCACATGTGACCTCTTTGCTGCTGATAATTAACTTATAATTAAACTCCAGCACTTCCTTAAAACGGTTTTATCGTTTCCTGACGTCGCCGTTAATATGCGAAGTTGCAGTTTACGAGGAGCCCGTGAACGCAGCGCGAGGATCAATCTGGAGGAGAGTAAAACTCGCCGCCAGCGAACGCAACAAGTTGACACAAGAATGGGACGTTCACGGGCTTTTTACGGGCCACGGAGACGCGTTTACTGACCGGGAACAACTTTTACTGGCGGGTTTAGTCGACGTGTTGTTGTTGTTGTTGTTGTTCGAGCCGCGGTTGAAACAACACTTGTGCTTTCAGTTGGATGGAAGTGAGTGAGACAGGTCAGCTGTAGAGACAGACAGACAGACAGGTCGGTTTAACGGCTGCCGTCCGGGGACATTTTGCTGTCTCTCGCCTTCGATGTCCACCGTAAACTTCGCCGAGGAGCTGGACTTCAGGCTGGTCTTTGAGGACGACGGCGGGCAGGCGGCGGCAGGTACGTGTCGGGGTTCCGCGACGCTAGTTAGCAATTTGTCAACCGCGTTAAGCTAACAAGAGCTAGCGTGACGCGCACCGGAAGCTGGGCACTGTCGTTTTCAGAATAAAAGACTAGATGAAAGATTTATAAGCCCCTCGGGGAACGTGCAGGTGACAGCTGCAAGAACAGTAATAGAGATAATAAAATATAGCATGTCTAACGTTTTAAACAATACAGAATAAAACAAATATATTTATTTATATATTTACATTATTATGGGTATTTGCTGTTGCACAGTGATATTGTTATTAAAATAAATAAAAAATGAAATAACGCAGAGAATCGACTGCAGAAAAAGGAGAGACATGTTTCAGGGGTTGTTGTAAAGTTTAGATGATGTGTTTTTTCGGGGTAATTTAATTTCATTTAATCAGTAGTATAATCAGTAGTATTTAAGAGTAAAATTGTGTATAATATATAAGTATAATTATTAAAGCATTATGTAAAAATAGAAAAGACAAAAGCTATATTTTTAAGGAAGGACATATTGAAATAACTGAATGAAGTGATTATTATTTCTACATGAGTTGTGTTCATGTTGAGGTGCTTAGTTTTACCGTCTTGTCGTCAGGATTGTGAGTTCGTTTTTTTTTTGTTGATGCAGGAAGTGTTTCTCATGTAAAACTGCAGGACACTGAACTAAGAGTGCATTATTATAGGATGTAGTAATAATACAATTACAGACGCTGATGCTTAAATATAAGAACTTAGAAAACACTGTGATTGTGTAAAGGTGAACATTTCAGTAGTTTAACCCAGACTGATGATTTCCTCACCTCCTTTGTGAGAATGTTTTTTAAATCCTAATAAATGGCCTCAGTCTGGTGTATCTGGCATAAAGCAGGATTCTTTTGTCTGAATATCAGGTTTGTGACTGTGTGTAGTAATAATTACTACAACTATACAGTAACGCTTTGTGATCAATTATCTTTTAATCGACAGATCGATGAATCAACTAATTATTGTGGACAACACTTCTGTCTTGTGCGTTGATAGCGTGCCGGGTTTTACTTTGAAAAGTGTAACCGGAAGTCATGCGGTGTTACTTTAGCTGGTCTGACACATCCCGCTGTGGATCAGGAGGTGAAGAAGTGTCTAGTAATCCCTTGAATGTATTGATTAGGCAGCTGTAGTATTCATGTATTGATCAGCTGGCTGAAACAATGTCGGTCATATTTTAAAACTCCGATATTTTAGAACATAACTCAAAGTAATATTAATATTTGATTATTAACATGTTAGAGTGAAGCACCACTTGTTATTTAGTTCTCACTGAGTCATTTGTCTTAGAGATATTGATCTGTGAAGAGAAACGGAAGAATGAGGAATATAAAAAGGGCTGCAGTTCAAATTCTGTTTCATTAGAGATTCATTATGTTCTCAATTATTTGACCAAACTAATTTATAAAATGTCAGAAACCAGAAAAGGTCCAAGTTCATGTCTCCAGATTACTAATTTCCTCTGACCGACAGATATTTGAACTAAGAAACTGATCAATTTGTCAGACAGAAGATGATGCAACTCTTTCCATAATCGATTACTCGTTTTAAGTCGTCCAAAGTCTGGAAAGGTTGGAAAGTGCTTGAATTCCTTGAAAAGTCCTTGTGTTCCCTCGTCCTTCACAGAGAAATCCTCTGTCAGGACGCTTCGTTGTTTGCTGTTGGTTTAAAGGAAGTCTGAAACTTTATTTTTTAGGGACATGTTGGTTGTGCTGATGAAGGCTTTGAGAGCCTGGAAAGTTTTGGTGTGGGCGCCTTGAAAGTGCTTGAGGTGTCACAGCTGTGCTTGGAGCTCAATGCTAACACTAGCGTGCTAACATGGTGATGCTAAGCAGCTGTAACGGTCACCATGTTCACCACCTGACTTTAGCGTGTTAGCAATGCTACCACTAGCTAGTTAGCAGTAAACCCAGTGCAGCTGAGGCTGATGGGAAAGATAGTTCTGCAGGTGTTTGGCACATTCACACGTTGACCTGCTGGTGGCGCCAGAGGCAACGTCAGAGGATCTCCAAAGTCACTGCGGTTCATCCAGAGGGGAACAAGAACGTGCTAGCGGCAGTAAATGCTACAAATTCACCGGCTCCGACGTCTGAACATCTTTGGGGTTTTTAGACCGTTCGTCATTTGTCAGTACTTCTGATATTTCACAGAGTAATGCAATGAATGAGTGAATCACAGGCGGCCAGTGAATCAGTGAACACGTGAATAAAGGATCAGAGTAGAGTCGGGCCTGGAGCTCCACGCTGCGTCGTCCTCAGAGGAATGTGTTAATCACACGGCAGCAGTTCATGTCTGTTAATAACCAAACATGTTGCAGGTCACGTGAACAGCTGAATATTTAATATGCAGCTTTAACAGCACGTCACACGACTTTTACTAACTGATAGAAACAATAACCGTTCATAGAAAGCAGTCCGCGGGCCTGCCGCAGCCTGTCGCGGGCCAGGTTTGGCCCACAGGCCGTACGTTGAGTATCCCCGGCCTGAAGGAGCAATCAGTTGAGATCATGTGTTTGTGTGAACGTTTAGTCGCAGCTCGTTAATGCGTTCGTGTTCCAGTTTGTCGTCATGAAGCTGAAACACTGAGGAAGTCTGTAGGTGATGAAATGCTGTCTGCCGGCAGCTTTTACTTTCTGGTTTTCTAACTGCTCTGTAGCACCCAGCTGCCCCCCCCCCCCCACCCCCCCCCACCCCCGTCCTGCAGAGGGGCAACTGTTGCATCACGACTCATTTACCTCCATCCTGCTCGGCGAGCGGGTGGAGCTGCTGAAGCAGATCGCAGTTGCCGCTGGTTTGACGCCTTGTTTGCATGCAGCGTGCGAGTGTGTGTGACGGAGGTATTAATAGTCGGGGTGGTGAGGAGTGTGTGCAGCTGTGTGAAGGAACTTCTCTCACTGCTGCCACAACTAGTGCATCAACTAATAACTAAATGTACCAAGAAATAACCTTACAGACACGAAGTGAACCGCAGAGAGAGCACACTCAGCTGGTAGATACGTGTGTGTGTATATTTATATTTACACTGAACAAAAATATAAACGCAACACTTTTGTTTTTGCTCTAATTTTAGAAGAGCTGAACTCAAAGAGCTGAAACTGTTTCTATGAACACAAGGTTTTTTCCTTTTGTCTAAACTCGTCGTCGTGAGAACTTCTCTGCCGAGATAATCCATCCATTTATCTCCATTAATAAAACTCATCTTAAGTGATTAATTAGATTATTGATCACTTAATTAATTAATAAGATTAGTTTAGTGATGAAATCATCGCTGTTCTTCCTCGTTAACAGTTGACCTTCGATCAGAACCGGTCGTGTTGATTGATCAGCTAACAGAGGGCGTGTCCACAAAGAGACAAACCCTCACACGAGGAGCAGGAAATATTTATTTATATATTAGTTTCTGATAAATGATCAATCAGATTAATGGATTATTACGTGTCCACTAACAATAATCTCTTTTGTTACGGTCACAAGTTTCCTCTTGTGTGATTTAAAAAACTTATCCGATGTCTGAAATCTGAAGAGCAGCAAGTCTCGTTATTAATCAAGTCTGTGGTTTATTAGAAACAGCTTTTTATGATGCAATGAAATATTTAGCCGCTTGAAGTAGTGCCTCTGCACTAATGTTGACGCCCCACGCTGTAAATCACCGTGGCAACATGTTGTGGACCCGCCTGCTGGCTGTAGGTGGATGTGAAGGTGCAGCACTGCTACATGGCTCCGTTTCTCCACCCTACAGGTCCAGATCTCGATGTGAGGACAGCTCCCGCCTCCACGCAGGCTCTGGCCGAGCAGCCGGTCCTCCAGGAGCTGCAGATCCACCCCTCATGTTTCCCCACAGCGGGCGACTACCAGCATGTCGGCTACCAACCCCAGGGGCCCCAGTACGCGACCCTGGGGAACACCAGAGCCTTTGACTGTCCGAGTATACAGATCACCTCCATCGCTCCTTACAATCATGTGGAGCCGGGCAGCAGCCAGGAGGTTCTGGTGGTGGGCGGAGCAGAGGGGGGTTATCCCGAGGCCTCCTGGTCCAGAGGCCAGCTCTACCTGCCCCTGGACGCCTGCTACCGGGACGCGGCGCTCTGCCCGAGCCCCTGCAGCAGCCTGTCCTCCAGGAGCTGGATGTCCGACCTCTCCTCCTGCGAGTCCTTCTCCCACGTCTTCGACGACGTGGAAGTGGAGCTGCGAGACGCCGCCCGCCTCGCCCTGGGGTCCCCAGGCTGCGGTGGCGGGGCCTTCGGGGTGGAGCTGTGGCAGCAGAAGTACCAGCATCCTCTGGCCTTCAGCCCGGCGCTGTCGCCTCATCAGTCGCCTTGCCAGTCGCCTCGCCAGTCGCCCTGCCACTCCCCTTGCACCAGTGTCACCGAGGAGAGCTGGCTGAACCGCCGGCCCACCTCCAGGTACCCGTCAGCACCGTGTCTCATTAGTATTTTATTTATTTAACGAGGTAGTGACACAGTTTACATTTGAATAGTAAAATTCTGCTAACACCGACCGAACTTCTTGTTCAGGCCGTCGTCCAGGCCGACCTCCCCCTGCGGGAAGAGACGCCACTCCAGCGCCGACCCCCGCGCTGACCCCCGCGCCCGCTCGCCCTCCCCTCACCACTCCCCCAGCCCCACGCCGGGCACCTCTCCGCGGGGCAGCGTGACGGACGACACCTGGTTAGGAAGCCCCTCCGCCGCCCAGGGACCCCTCCTGATGTCCGGCTACCAGGAGCTGAACGTCCCCTCCAAGACCAGGAGGACGACGGGGAGCCTCTTGGCTGGTCAGGGAGACCCGGGGCTGGAGCCCTTCCTAGATTCTCCCGGGGAGGACGGACGAGACCAGGACGGCCTGGCCGAGCTCTTCCTTCAGGTGCCGTCCCACTTCAGCTGGAGCAAACCCAAACCTGGGAACCCTCCTCTGTTCAGGTCCGTTTCATTTCCCTAGATATTATAATAATACTCTAATAATACTAAAATACTATAGTAATGCGCTAATAATGCTATATATATTATAATAATACTGTAATAATCTTTTTATTATTATCGTTTGTGAACTGTTTTCAGGTGGTTAATGATTTTAGTTCTGAAACAATCGATAATAATCGATTTACAGAAAGTAAGATAAGAACACTTTGACATGTTGGATATTATGTCTGTTCTCTTTCTGGTGGAGAGAGGACCAGCGGTCGGTTAGCTTAGCTTAGCATAAAGTTGCAAGCTGCAAAGTTCACTAATTACCACATTTGGTCTTGTTTGTTTCATTAATAGAAAAACTAAAGTGTACAACACAGTAAAACATTTGATTCCACACTTGTATTGTTTTTGGATGGACATGTTTACTTCGGACAGAGCCAGGCTAACCGTTCCCCCTGTTTCCTGTCTTTATGCTAAGCTAATAAGCACACAAGCGTCTCCCCTTCAACAGGGACCCACAGAGTGTAAGTGACTGGTGTCATTACGTTTGTCTTCCTGCAGGACCTCGTCCCCCCCGCCTCTGGACTGGCCTCTGCCCAGCCAGTTTGACCAGTGTGAGCTGAAGCTGGAGGTGCAGCCCAGATCTTACCACAGGGCGCATTACGAGACAGAGGGCAGCAGAGGCTCCATCAAGGCAGCTGCTGCAGGACATCCTGTCGTCAAGGTGAGTTCACGCTGCCTCGCTGCTGTTTACTGTCAGACTACACAAACACAAACATTCAAGTTTCAGTTTATTATGATTTGCACAGAAGATTCCTCTCTGAGCCTTAAAATATCCGTTCATGTGAAACTGTAATGGAACCTGCGACACTGTCAGTTTATCCTCAGTTATCAGAAACTGTTGTCTGCAGAGGCAATGAGCCAAACCGTCTCTGGTTTCAGCTTCTAAAAGGTTTTTAATGATTGTAAGTTGAGTTTTGGGGTTTAGACTGTTGTCACACAGATATGCACGTAGAAGATGAAGATTTAAGGTGTGCAGGAGCTGCCGTGTGTTCTGCTGATGCTGTGGGTGAACGGCCTGGTGGATCCTCTGGATCACAGAACAGAGCGGGCCGAGGCGAGTAAAGCCCCGTCGAGGCCTCGTATGTAACGGACACCAGCGGGGCTATTCTGGGTGTCACATTCTCAGCTAGACGAGCTTCCTGCTGCATGATGTGTAAAAAGTCACACATGAAACAGTGTTCGCCCTGCAGCCATCAGCACAGGAACCAGCACTTCTGTGTGAAGTCACTCCAGGAGGCAGAACCCTGCAGAACCCAGCAGAACTCAGCAGAACCCAGCAGGACTCAGCAGGACTCAGCAGAACCCAGCAGGACTCAGCAGGACTCAGCAGAACTCAGCAGAACCCAGCAGAACTCAGCAGGACTCAGCAGAACCCAGCAGGACTCAGCCGAACTCAGCAGAACCCAGCAGGACTCAGCAGAACCCAGCAGGAGTCAGCAGAACCCAGCAGGACTCAGCCGAACTCAGCAGAACCCAGCAGGACTCAGCAGAACTCAGCAGAACCCAGCAGGACTCAGCAGAACCCAGCAGGACTCAGCCGAACTCAGCAGAACCCAGCAGAACCCAGCAGAACTCAGCAGGACTCAGCAGAACTCAGCAGAACCCTGCAGAACTCTGCAGCATCGTGTGTTTTACAGTCCTACTGAATGTTTTACACACGTTCAGATTTATTTCTTTATTTTTCTGTATTTTATTATTTTTATATATTATTTATATTATTATTATTTATTTATTCATGTTTCGTCCATTTGTTTCTCAGTTTTCATGACATGTTGTCATTTATTGTTTAATTGACCGGTCCAGTATGTGTTTGTCAGGAAGTAAATCCATCTTTTCTTACTAATGATGCAGCAACAAGTTGTCATCATTAGTAAATATAATAAATATCTTGCCTTGTTTTTAAAGTTTGGAAAATACTTTGTTTTCAAGGTTAGAAACGTGCTTGTTCTTCAGCATCATCTGGTGTTTCATCAAGGAAACTACAAACATGTTCATATCCAGAGTCTGGAAAAGTTTGGTTAGGGTGCATTGAAAGTGCTTGAATATTACTCTTAAGAAGCAGTTTGAACCCCGAACATTTGGCTCCGTCACGTTCAGACATGAGATTAAACCAGTTTCACCTAAATGTTGGACATTTTGATTAATATTGGATTTACATTCACCGATCAGGCCGGTCGGTGTGTGAAACACCAGACTGTGCTCCCACCTGTCCGAGATTTCACACATCCCTTCCTGGGTGTTTTTGAAGATGTAACTGCTCCTCACGTTAATCAATGAATCTGTGTCTCCAGTTGATCGGATACAGCGAGCAGCCGGTCAGCCTGCTGTTGTTCATCGGCACCGCGGACGACCGGTACCTCCGCCCTCACTCCTTCTACCAGGTCCACCGGGTGACGGGGAAGATGGTTACCACCAACTGTCAGGAGAAGATCACGAGTAGCACGAAAGTGCTGGAGATCCCTCTGCTTCCAGAAAACAACATGGCTGCCAGGTAACAGCGGGAACAGCAGCAGACCTGGGTTTAGTATTAGAGTTCAAATCAGTGCTACTCTGGTATCTGGAGCCACGTTGTCCTTTCAGTGAGCTGATCCTGTCAGTGTTGTCCAGCTCCAAGGGCAATGCTTGTAGCAACAACAGCAGCAGTGTTAGCAACAGGAGCAGTAGTCATATACAACCTGGCCTTGCTGACCAAAGCAGCTGGAAGCCCAGTTCTACATTTATTTCCAAGCAAAGTTGCTTTAACCCAGTTGTTACAGGTGATTAAACACATTTACATTAACATGTTTGTCTTTTAGCTCAGAAACGGTTTAGAGTGACAATCCTGAAGGTAAAGTTCAGCAAAATGTGGATCCTCTCCTTTAAAATGCCAGCGCAGGCCTGTTCTGCTAGTGTTCCTTGATGTTCCTGTGATAGACAGACAACTGCGATGGATTTGATTGATAATGTTCAGTTGTGGAGCACCACAGGGCTCCATTCTTGGTCCAGTGCAGTTTTCATAATAAATGTGATTTATCAACTCTATGCTGACGACATGCTACTCTTTTAATCCGAAGGATGTTTCTACCTCGTACTAAAATCATTTTCAGATTAAAGATATTAATATTTTAGCCAGTGGATTAGCATACGTAGTAACTGTGGGCTAGTAGCATCAGCAGCAGCAGCTGCTAGCAGCGCTGGTAGTAGTGTCATTAGTGGTAGCAGATGTAATTATAGTAGTAAGGGACTTTATATAGCACCACTTGTGAGACATGCCTGTTTTTTTAGGTAAATGTGTCTTTTATTGACCAAAACATTGGATTCAACATACGGTCCGAGCTAGCAGCTAATGACGCGTTAGCTCATATTCTACATTTAGACAACTTTAGTGACTTTTCAGATCGAGACGTTACAAACAAAACACGTGATCGAATTATTGATTTAACTCCCCAAAGTATACCAGACATTTCAAATGAGCTCCACCAGAACCGTCTGTGACATTAAATACTTTTTACAACAATGATGCAGTGTCCAACACTGACAAACAAATACTTTTAACTTTCGACTCTTCAGTACATTTTTCTTTGGAATGCAGAACTTTAACTTCCTCGTCCTCGTGTTTCATCGCTCACCTGCACTGCACATGTGCATTACCGCAGGAATGTGGCCCGGCTCACCTGCATCACATCACATCACATTACATCACATCACATTACATTACATCACATCACATTCAGCAGACGCTTTTATCCAGAGCCACTTCCAGATCAGAGCTTTACATAAAGTGCATAGAACCATGATGGAAACAACAAGACGTCTCATCAAACTTGTAAGAG
>JAVQJL010089983.1:0-19311 GCA_036024295.1 Nannoperca obscura | reverse complement strand
CGCGCCCCCCCCGCCCCCGCGCCCCGCCCCCCCCCCCCCCCCCCCCCCCCCCCCCCCCCCCCCCCCCCCCCCCCCCCCCCCCCCCCCAAGTGCTGTGAGGGCTTTCTGCCAGTCACGTTGGCATGTAAAACTTGGTTGTCTATGGGTATCACATTCTCCACACAAAGGCAACAATGAGAAAAGCCACACTGGCATTGTTGTGCACACCTGCAGCTCAGTCATGGGAGAAACATCCAGTCTTTGTGTGCCTGTCTGTCACTGTATCATGTTCAATGTCTCACCTTTGCACAGACACACCATATGAAACAGTGCAAAGTCTGTTGCCCATAGACAATGAAGCAGCAGTTCTGTCTAGCAACCAACAGCGACTGCATTAAAACTAACAGATAGAGCGAGACAAGCAGAACTCCTAATCTTCCACAAAACAAATCAGGTTATTTGGCTATTTTTCCATTGGCCGAACAAAAGAAATTTTAACTTTTGATTATGTAGGCAAGACGCACGTAGCCACCGCCAGCTTGGTTGCCAAACCTGCTTGCTTGCTGTCTGTGTAATCATTAAGCTACCAAATTTAACGATTTAAATTTAGATTTAACGAAGATGCTTATGGGAAATGCATTGGAGTAAAAGTGAAAGTTGACAGTTGACAAAACTCAAGTAAAGTGAAAATTAAATTACACCACTGTTTCTTAGATAATGTGTTTACAACACAGTGGACTACCATGGAGAACACCTACAAACACGGTTCCCCTGTTTGCCTTCAGGGTGTTTTTCCCGAGCACCACACCCAGCAACATTATGCACAGGACAATGGAGTGTGTGTGTTTCAGCGACAGCCCGTCTAAGTTGACACGATGCTACAATGAGCGCACCTTAGCTCCATGAAATAGCCGCAATGCTTTATGCTTTATTTACATTCTCAGACGTGCCAAACACTAGTCTGGCTTCAACAATGACACAATGTCTTATTACCAGCTCCATCAGCTCGTGTTTCATCTCCAGAGTCATTAAAGAGGGAGGTGGGGAACACCTAAGCCGCAGTGATGACGAGCAGACTGGCCCATAGAGACACGCACAAAGGGGTGAATCATTATGCTGTATACACAGAGGAGACGCCAGCCTTCCCTCACTGAGCACACGCTGGGGAAACATCCAGCAATGGCTGCCACCATTCTTTTCTGTTGTGTGTTCTAATATAACATTGGTGGGGGAAGGTGCGGTGGTTGGGGGCAATATCTAGTTAGCATAACATTGTACCTATTCTGATATGGATAGGACCTTTAGTGAGTACATTCTCCAGGTCTACCTGTTATATCATTAACCTCTGCCCCCCACTTGGCAAGGTAGAGGGAGGTGCTCGAGGATTCTGCAGAGGTTTCTATAAGCAATGCAGCAGTATACAATAAAAGAGATACTGCGAGCATGCAGGCAGTGACATGTGCGTGCATACAAAACACTCAGATGTGAGATGGTTATGCAAATTCAAAAGCAACTGGTTGGAGGCGGGTCAGAGGTGCAACAGAAATATGAGATGTTTAATGTGGCTGTTGAAGAAAAAGCCCATGGTCCATGAAAGTCAATCCATGACATACTGAAATGTCCTTAACATATGCACACCCTCTGCCAAAATAATATATTTTCTACATGCTGTCTTAATACTTAATACCAAATTAATTGCAAGGTATCTGACAAGGTTGGGTAAAGTAACATGCAGATAACAGCAGTGCAGTTGCACTAGTAAACATTTATCTGCATGTACATGTAGCCTACTGTCCTTCCATCCACAAGGAATTTTCACAGCCTTCTCATATATTTAGTGCTGCTGTATATTCAGTAATTCAGTGCTGTTCTGGAGCCATTTGCTTTGGTCTGAATCTGTGAGATAACCAAGACCCATTAATTTAAATATAACAGACGATAATAAAAAGAGCTGGGAAATAAATGTGGCATTAGGGAGAAAAAGTCCCCTGAAACAAATAAAAGTAGTCCTTGGAAAAACATTATTTTTAAATAAAAAACTATTTATTTAACCATGTTGACTCATTTATATACACCGATCAGACATAACATTATGACCAACTGCATAATATTGTGTAGGTCCCCCTTTTGCAGCCAAAACATCCCTGACCCGTTGAGAGCCTGGACGCCACCTTGAACTTGTTGTCGTGTTCCTCAAACCATTCCTTTGCAGTGTTGCAGGGCGCTTCATTCTGCTGAAAGAGGCCACTGCCATTAGGGAATACCGTTTTCCATGAAGGGGTGTACTGCAGTCATGTTTAGGTATGTGGTACGTGCCAAAGTAACATCCACATGAATGGCAGGACCCATGGTTTCCCAGCAGAACATTACCCAAAGCATTACACTGCCTCCACCGGCTTGCCTTCTTCCCATACTGCATCCTGGTGCCTTGTCTTTCCCACGTAAGGGACGCACGCGCACTCGGCCATCCACGTGAAAATGTGATTGATCAGACCAGGCCACCTTCTTCCATTGCCCCAATGGTCCAGTTCTGATGTTGACGTGCCCACTGTAGGTGTTTTCGGCTACGTAGCACCGTACATAAACTGTGATACACCTTCATTTGTTTATTTAATGGGCAAGGCATATTCATTTGTTTATTTATTTAATATCGACTTAAATGGCATTCCAAAAGTGAGTAGGCAGCACACAGTAATCCAACACATCCATCCATCCATCTGTGATCTGGGACCCCTTCATCGTACCTAAACCCACCTGACATTTGAATTATATTTTCGTCCTGGTTCTCCCACTGACAAATTTGAGGCGGCAACAGCACCATAATAAATCATTTTCCTATGGCATCAGAATGTGACTGTGACACACAAGCAGGCAGCAGCACGAGAGCCGTGCTGATGATTCAAACCTGATAAGCTCTTAGGAGTGTATGCATTAGCCTGCATCTGTGCGTGCAAGGGTGGTGTGTTGGAATCAAGACCTGATTATCACCATTTTGACTTCTAAGAGTTCTTGCTAACATCTGTCTTCAGCAGTTTCATTTAAATTGATGTAAGGGCTTTTCACTTTGTCGCTAAGATGGATGATTAAAGAGTTCTCAGAATGTGCTTAAAAATTAAAGGATGTAAGCTCATGTATTGCCACAAACATTTAAGTGAGGAACCACTGGATCTCAGAAATCATAAGGACTTTTAATATATAAAGTGGATAGAAAAGGGCAAACTAGCCCTCAGTGAGCTTTTCCCATATTAATCCTCTTAAACAAACGTCCCCTTAATTTCAATAGTTAACCTATGACTCAAAGGAGAAACTATGGCAAATTCGGAGCTGTCCATCGTTAATCCAGATCTCACCAAGCATTCAATCGCAAAATCTGGCCTTAATTGTGGTCCTTACACATTTCAATGAAAGGGCAGAAGCATTTATTTTTGGACTAAGACTCTGCAGAGTTCCTTCATCACTTTGCCTCCACTGTTGGGTGAGGATATCACACTGTTGGGTTTGTCAGTTCTTTTCTTAGAGAGACAAAATCCAGACTCGACCCTTTTTTTCTCTGCCTGTGTCCCATTTTCCTGGCTGTCAGGCAGTTGTCACATGAAAACAATGGCAGGGACGAGGTGGAAAACACATAAGCCTACCTATGCAAATCCTTCACTCAGCCAGTGACTGCAAGCTTTGAGCTGTACTTTTTCCCAAGCTTTGATACATCACATTCAGAAACTCCTATCTTGACACGCAAGGCTTTAACCCAATGTGTAGAAAAGTTCTGCCACAACTGTCAGACCCAGAATTGGTTGCAAGGGGTGAGGTGATTGACTCATGAACACCTCATATTTAGTTTACTTGCACTAACCCAATTAAGGCCTTGCTCTAATTACTGACACTATCGTGTAAACAAATAAACTTGGAAATCAAAATAAAAGCTGATAAACATTCCTGGATTAGTCAATCCTTTTTTTTTTTTATTAATGCACCAGAAATATCAAAGTGATCAACATACAAAACCGTGTTGCTGCACACAAACAACAGCACAGCTGGTGGTGGTGGAAAAAAACGAACATGTTTGTTGTTAGTAGAGCAAAAAGACTTTCATGTTACAACTAATGAATTGAATAAATGAGTTAATCAAAGCAGAAACCCTTAATTTTCCTTCTCTTATTTTGTGGGACTAATAAGATGTTTATTCTAGGCTTCCACATATCCACCAACCTGATTATCAAACAAATCAGGGGGTTTTTAGGGAAATTAATGCAGACCCTTATCACACTTAATTTTCACAAACTTAATACAAAGTGCTAGCTTAATTTAACACTAGTTACTAATTCATAATATTTAGCATTTATTCTGTAGTGTGTACACAAACCAGGTGTATTCTCACTTAAAATCCCAATGATGCATATGTGTGGCCTGTTGACTTGAGATTTAAATTTGAGGGCAGGTTATTGACAAATCTGCGTAGATCCCTGGTTTAGACAGCGCTGAGAGAGGCTGATTATTTCTCTGTGTGTGGCGGGATTAAAAAGCTTCCCTCAGTTAACCTAATGCCTGCAGCAGTATTTGTGGGGTCTGAGGTTTTTGGAGAAATGAAAGGTATGGGGCTTCCCAATCTCCAGTATTACTACAGGTCATTTGTAGATAGATCTCAAGGTGTTGGGACAGGTAAGGAACCCCAGTCACTGTACAGAAAACTGTAAATGACTGTCAAAGACAGAACAACTAAAGGGCTCTAATGAATAAATTAATGAATATGGGTCATTTTGTAGAACAAGAACAGAGGTGAGCTTTTAAGAGACTGGAAAGAAATGTAAAGTGCTTTACTGAAATATTTATTCATATACAGTGTTTTGCATCTTTGACCCACTCAAAGCAGTGTTACCGAATGGTTTGTTTTCTAAGCAGCTATACAGTTTTTTATTTTTTCCTAGTCGTGGGCCTCAGAGCAAGGCTTGTAATAAATGCAGAGACAGCAGGGATAGTCGTGTAAATGACACTTGTGTGGCTAACAATTAGCGTATTGTCAAGCCTGCCACAATGCCCAATGAGAGCCACTCTGTGGTGTAGAGTATCAGGGATCGATACACACGTGGCAGAGAGAAAACCATTAATTCTTATTAATAATGGATTAGCAAGTTATCATTTTCATGAGGAAACACTTAGTGGAAATTTGTCTGATGGCATCAGCACCGGTTGTTTTAATGGAACACTTCCATTAAGGCTTTTTCGGGCCATTAGCAGGCAACTTGTTTGCAATTAATTTCATATAAAGCTGCCTCCCCTGCAAGTTATGTACCCTGATAAAGTCAACTGCACTTCAGGCTGTTTGTTTAAACCAATAAACATCATGTTTGCTATCAGCACTTCTGTTTTTACAGCTGAACACTAAGGAGCATTGTGCTATATTTTTTCCAAATGACACATGACACAAGGAGGGACCCTAGGACTAAATAATATGAAGCAGGGGTTTCCATAAACATCTCCCCTTGGTTGAAGTATTTCAGATCAATATGACACGTTTATTATGTAGTTTTTTACATTTTTATCTTAGATCTGTCAAATTAAGTTCACATTATTAACATAACACCAGTCCACCAGCTCCTCCCATTGTTCTTGCTATGTCAATCACAACATATCACCCCCTCACTGTGAACTAGCTGTAACTTCTTGTGATACAACGATTCAGTGTCCAGTACTGTCACCAAACACCAAGAAGATCCTATTTTCAAACCCAACTAGGACCAAGCTTGGGTGGAGCTTTCTCCATGTTTGAACAGGTTTTTGCTGGATGGTCCAGTTTTGCTGCACTGTTCACTCCCAGTCACTGACAGTCAGGTCACACTGCATTCAGTCATCATAACGACTAAACTAACTAAAGAAACTTGTTTTCTTGTCTGAGAATGAGTGCAGTGGCTGAAGATTGATGGAGCTTTTCTAGTATGTGTACACACACCTGGCCAATAATCAAATTACAAGAGTAATGTGATTCATCACTGAGATTCTGTACTTAAGACACAACATCTAAACCTACCTATAGTATAAAGGTGAAAAGGAAAAAGAAAAACATAAAACTTTCAATACCCTTGTGGACCACGAAGACGGGCTTTCAATCAGGCCTTCCAGCCCTCAGTAAATTATTCAAGACAGTGGAGAAGAACAAGAACTCTAAGTGCAATTACCCCTTCACTCCCCTCTTCCCAGTGTGAGCAACATTAATGTAACGGCTTTCATCTCCTCAAGCCGATTATGAACGAGGGAGGCATCTCTCAAGTTTGCTTTCTCTCTCTTCTTGTCTGTCAGTCAATATATGGCATTTGGGGGAAAAAAAGAAAAAAGAGACACACACTGGGCTTTGGTGACCAATGCCTGGAGTTTCATGTTTTTAAACAGTTAAACAACTGTTTAAAAACATGAAAGGATAAATGCTTCATTGTGTACTTTTTGATTGTGAAAACGTGCATATTTCTGGTATCACACGATTGGGCGTCTGAGGATTTGGATTACCTGTGGTATTTAAACTGGTTTCCAACCTAAATCCAGTCAAAAATGACTCACTCACTCTGGCTTTTTTTTAACCCACCCGATTCCTTAATGGAAAGTTAAAAACAGACATTTGATAAAGGCAGACATTGAACTATGATTTCTTTGTTTTACTTTCTTGAGAAAACTACTGCAATATTGCATGAGGAAAAATACACAATTATGAGCTGTTTTGATGTTTTCCAGTTTCATTTTCACAATGCTAACACAATTTAGGCTAGTGGATGAGTTGAATTACTTAAGACCACTGGGCCATGTGGGTGAGAAGATGAGAACAATGGTTGGGGCTCTTAGTGGTCTCTGAGGGAGGGCTAATCTAAGGGAGGCAAATTAATGAGGTTAGTGGGGTCGCAAGGGGGTGAGTGGTGATGGATGATGAGCTAACCCCAAAATGGAATCTCTAAAGAAGCTAGGAGTCATCTGAGCAGCGGAGCCCCGGACCACTCCCTCCTGAGATCACTTAACACACTTAACATTTTCCCCACTCTGGTCTATTAATGTAAGGGTCCGAGCCAAGGTGACCATCAGGCTTTACCCAGCAGCATTAACATAGCTTTCTATCAATCGCCTGAGTCTCCTTTCGTATTCCCTCAGCAACTATATAGAGTATTTTGGATTTCCATTACAAAGGTGTCACGCTGTATATTTTATTATATATTCAAGCTGCATTCAAACTGTACTTTTCCCTTTTTGTGTTTAGTTTTGCATGTGAGTGTCCCCAGGTTGACACTGTGTTACCCACCCACACATGCCTTCAAATGCAGCAGTCAGTCGCCCTTCACAGTTTCAGAAAGGAAAAACACTTATTTTCATGACAGTGCAAATGAGAACATTTCATCAAGTGAAGCAAATGGATATATCAGAGGTGATGTAGCCCCAGCGTTATGCAGATGAGCTGTGCAGTTTAGTGACATATTAGCAGGCTTGTTTTGTAGGTTAGGCCCACATACTTCATAAAGAGCCTGTTCATTGGAGACAGGGAGTGATTTAGAATTGTACATTTGCATTGTCCACATTGTGTGGCAGACTGTAGATCAGATGTTTTCCGATAATATGTTGAGTCTCCAGCCAGCAATAAGTTATGGGTGGGAGAAATTAAATTATGTTACTGTAGGGACGTGGAACAACAAAGAAACTCTGGCGTTACCGGTGCCAGCAGGCTCTATGATTTAACATCTTTGAAAAGCTAAGGTGACCATTTACCCATGAAATAGTTCCCACTTGAGATCCAACCATGTGTTATGCTGCTCCATGTCCACAAGCACTTTGGGTTGAGTTAAATGCCTTTAAATGCACCTTAGAGGATGCCACAAAAATAAACAATACATGGATGTGTAGCAATGTTACACATTACTTGATTTCAAATCAAATTACATGATTGTATCCTGTCTTGCATTTCTCCAATCTCAACAAAGTCTGATCAATGATCAGGATGTGACAACACAGCTGTGTGGGCATCCTAGAATGCTTCTAATACTTCCTGCATAATATCACAAATTAAATCCACGTCAACCCTTTAAAATCTCTGGTTATTTTGGATTATTTCAATTTAAAGCATACTGACACTAAGTGAGAATGAAATAAATAATAAGGAACAGTGAGGAATTGAAGTGTTGTCTGTCAATAAAGCCATAACATGAACACAGAATTAAAATGTCTCTCTCCATCTGCCCTTTCTTGGAAGGACACTGGCAGTTCTTGTCGTCCTGTGGCATTGCTGAATCCGGGACACAGCAGAGGGTTTGGGTGACTGCCTCTGGCCCTGCTATTGAGCACCCTAATTAAACTATTAATCTCACATCATTAACCTCCGCCGACCCTTTCCTCTCTCCATTCTGACATTGCTGCACTGTCTTATGAAAACAGCTTCCTATCAAATCTCCCCAGCCTCTAAAATGCTTTATCTTGCAGATGTTTTTTTCACATATATGCACATATATTTTCCCCCACCTCTTTTCTTAGAGTCTGTTTTCTATTGTTTAGTCCTCCCTCCACTCTCTCTCTCTCTCTCTCTCTCTCTTTCTCTCATTGTGCCTGTCTGTATGATGCGTGTGGACCACAGCTGTGCGCTAACTGCATTACCCTGCTAGTGGCTCTCCAAGGTGGATATGGTTACTTTTAATTAAAAAACAATCAATTTCTGTCCCTGTCAGTTTTTGAACTGGGTGACCATATGGACACTTAAAAAATACAATCCAATTTGCGACCCAGCCCCCAGTACAGCCACACCTCTCCAAACCACTTTGGCACTTCCATCACATCAGTCAATTGTCAGAGAGAAAAGAAGAATTGCCAAATCAATCTGCGGAGCTTGTCTTATCGGTTCTTTTTTCAAAAAAATTTGTTCTCAAAATTCTGGTAAGATATAAAGTCTTACCAGCTATTTGGGGATATTTCTGTCTCAAGCCAAGGGTACATGTATATTTTGCATAGCGGCTCAATGGGGAACCTTTTGGTGCAAAAACTAAGAAATCATCTTAAGTACTAACAAATTATAATTAATCTACTGGTGGTACATAGGGGGGCCACATGGGGCATTGGTTTGATATAAAAAGTTACTTTAACTTATTAAGCTAATTATGCTGCAGCTGTAATCTTCCTGCCACTTGGAGTGAAAAGAGCAGGTTTGGGTATAAAAGCCTCGGCGGGCTTGCGGCACCTCACGCGAAACACCAACCCAAGATTATAACATGAGAGGCACGAGACGAGACACATACATCAAAAGATTATTAAAGCCAATGAAATAATTCACAATGACAGCACTACAAAAGATAACCATTACATTTAAGTGCTGGGTATGTGCGACTGTGAGGCTGACCTTGAGGGCCAGTGGCCTATTGTGTACAAGAAGGCTGTATAGAGAGCTGGTTGATTAGGCTGAGCTCCCCGGGGATCGATGGGACGTCTGCGATCAGCACTCAGAGTAATCACGCTGTATTGTGCGCCTACTCAATGACGGTATAAGATGAATGATGTCACAGGGCTATAACGCTGATAGTGCTGCTGGAGGATTTCTTATACTTATTTGTGCTTCTAAATTATGATGAATTGTACCATCTTAAGCATTACGCCAAATAAACAGTATGACCACAACCTCTTAAATGTATCCATCCTAAACCAGCAGACGATGCACTGTGAACCAATTGTTTTTATGTAAGAGGTGGGCCTAACACTGCTCACACGTTTGCTACCTGTGGTTGCTTTGCTTGCTGAACTTTATCACGGGGAACACCAGGACACCAGACCGAACCCATGTAATCAGAAACTTGCCAGGCACCCCCGCCCATAATATCTGTCTGGTGTCTGCCCTGTAATACAGGAAATCCAAACCAAAACTATCAAGTTCACATAACTAAGTGGCAAACAAATTACAGGCATCACATCCACACAACCCTGCTATTAGTGGTAGGTGTTATTTTTGCCCCCCAACTGTCTTATTTTAATTCTATGTCTGTTTAGTTTACAGGCTGGGTAATAGCAGGTCTAGGCCTTTTTTCCATGTGTGCTTACATTAAAACTGCAACCACAGGTTAACCTTGGACCAGAGCCAGGCTCTTCCAGGAGTAGTTTTTTGCTTTATCTTTCTTTTAAGAGGAAATTTCGTCTTTTCTTAATTCCCTTATTCGTGTATCAGTGTTGAAGGGTGTATCTTCAATCAAAACATTTGTGCCAGTATGGCAACAGCATCAGTATCTTTGTATTTTAACTAAAATGCTTGGCTTTGTATTTTTATCCATAAATAATATAATTAACAAAATTAGAGACCAGGCCAATCTTGCTCTCATGGAGGCAGACACCAAAAAGACAAAATGTAAGAAATGAAAAATACTGTCGAACATTGTCCCCATTAATCCAATGTTTATAGATAGGAAAACAGTAAAACACAAGCTAAGCAGCTATGTGTACATCTTTTACTACCTTTGTATTGTTTAGAAAAATGGCAAATGGAGATTGTATGGCAAACATGCACTAAAGGCATGAAATACTGTAAACTAAAACCATGACAAAATATGTGAATACAATTTTAAATGACTTGAGCCATCTTGCTTATTTGCTAAATATATCCTTTGCATGAAGCTATCTGCACAGTATAGATTAAAAATAGCAGCACAGCTTCATAATCAAGGCCCCATCCAAACTCTGGGCCACACTTGGCACCATACAGACTCTGCATATTTATATTATATCTTGGCAGGTTCAGTGCCCCTGACATTACCTTTTTTATTACTTGATCTCTAAAAAGCACATGCAATTAAATACATTTTCTTAATTCCCTTTGTGGCAATTAAAATGCAGGCATTGCAGAGCACGGGCACACAACATAACAATAAACATGGTGCACAACCAATAAAGAAATTACTTGAAAAGACATTGCAAGTCTTTGTCAAGAAGACTCCTATGCCATAGTAAGTAATCCTATGCCAATTATTCATAGACCAAAAACTGTCTAACAGTTAGCAGTGAGCTTAATTTATTTCCTTCAGACAATTAATCTTTAGCACTTCATATTTTATTTGGATTCTTAAGTAATTGTTAATATTCAGAGCTTGTTATTTTATATCTGGGTGCAATATTATAACATATTGCAATAGTTTTTGTTGCATAAGAAAAGTAGATGGACTTGAGTCAAATCCATGTCACTGTGTTTAAGTCTGGGGACGGATTAAAGGCACTGGGGCACATCTTTAAAGTCTTACTTAAGCATTACTGCTCCAGTCGAGGTTTGATTTGCTCCGATCACATTACAGGCAGAGCAAAGACAAGCCTTGCCAGACCACAAGAAAAAAGACAGGAGTGCAAAACCTTTCTGCAAGGTCAAGTTCACGCTGATGCTGTGCAAAACTCCAGACAAACGGCAAGAGACAAAGATGATAACACGGGGCTGAGTGAGACAAGGCAAAGGGTATAGAAAAACGAATCCTACTGGACCCATGTATAAAAGGACAGGGCAGTTGGCGTGGTCGGGTGGGGGAATGGTAGGGGTTGGGGTATAATTGAATTACAGTGACCCTATGACAGCACTATAGGTGAGGTCATGTGTTGAATTAATTCTGTCCCTGACCCCGTCTTCAGCAGGGCAGTGCCTCTTTGTCGTCCTCGAGACCCAAAGCGCAGCAACGATGACGCATCTTTCTGAGCGCCTTCATCCAGCCAAAACTTCATCCAGATCGACAGCCGGGCACAGAGGCCGATGAATCGCCACTGCGTGCACTGTGCACTTATTTTTAGTGCAAATTCTGACGCTCTCTATACTGTGGGACATGCATTAGATGAGCTGCTATTTCTGTTTCAACCAACGACACCAAATGTAAATGGAATCTATATTCTACTTAAATGAAGCTCTGCACGGCACAGCATGAAAGCTGGTTCTCCAATGAATATCCACACATTCAGTTCATGTGCAGGGGGTTACATTCAACTTTAGATAATAATGTCAGTCCCTTCAAACAAAAATATCATCCACAAAAGGGGTGCATTTGTTCAACTGATGACTAGATAACGTAAAACACCTGAAATTATTTTAAGTACGTGCTTTTTAACTTCCCACTGTGTGTCCTTTTCACCATGTGTGTTGCAAATGAGAGGCCAAAATGCTCTTAGTGTCTAAAATACTTGTGAAACGTAACGTATTAGCAGATTGTACGGGAAGCGATGCATGACTGACATTACTGGTGAATGACGTGTTACTTACTGTCTGCCAGAGAGGAGAACACCACGCTGCTGAGGAGTAGGAACAGCAACGCCCCTCTAGGCAGGAGGGGCACTGCCAGGTGAATATTAGGCACCATGTTCCAAGTTGGCACTGCTCCCTCCTCAGTCCCCTGCTAGACACGTCCCACTCTGACAGGATCAAAGACTAACACCTGGGAGAGCAAAAACATGCAGAACAGGAGTACAGAAACATTAGTATTCAAACTCACCATATATTTGCATATATTTGAATGAGCATAATAAAACAGTAAAGCTGAAATATCAAGCGCAAGTCGCAGAGCAGAACCAAAGGAGACGGGAAATTTTGTACACTTGTAAGAAAACAACAGCGCACAACAATGGAGATCTTTGGTTGCGATCAACAAGGCACCCGATACTCACAACAAAATCCTGCTCGGGGCAGAGAAAAATACAAGTGCAGCGAATGTAACACACAAACTACATCAGCAGAAGAGTTAGGAAACAAACGCAGTACAGTGCTACACAGGAATCGTGGGAAGGAATAACAAAGAACAAAGGGGAGGTCAGGAGGCAAGATTAAGCTCCTTGGCTATCCTCTCACAATTGGGATCATTAAAAACCCAGAGGACCTCCTAACAGTTCTCCCTGAGGACCACCGCCAACTTAATGTCCCCCATTAAGAAATTGAAACTGTGTCTTCCAGATGGGCTCAAATCACACAAAGTGCCGTGATCTCATAATATGACCACATGTATGCATACGTAAACATTTAACAAACAACACACCCCAAGGGGGACATGGTTGGTCAACAAAGGAGCAGCAGGTGTACCACAAATGAACCATAATTAACCAGACTATAAAACACAAAGCATTGCTCCATCGTCTTAAGTAGTGGGCGGATGTGCAAAAACAAAGGCTGTCCCTCAAATCAATCTGCACAAGGACTGATTCTTTGTCTTTTTAGGACTTAGATTTTGTGTAGGAAATGACTAAGCCAACTGATAAGATTTAGATATATGACTTAAGTTTGTTATAGCCTGCAGTTCCGATGTCTAATGCTATTATAAACAAAGTAACGGTGCATCCCCATGAATTGAGCTAACTAACTTTCTTATCCCTACACTCTTGCCCATGGCCATCTGTGATGAGCAATCATAACGCTGTAAAGTAGACCACAATATGGTAAGGATAGATATCTCGCTTTAAATTAAAGCAGTATCTGCAGAGGACTTCAGAAAGAAATGAGAAAAGTTTTTAAAGTTTTAAAGTAAGCCTACTTTTGTCTTCAAGTGCTTCCTGACAATGATTCGGTACAAAGCTTTTACAAGAGGCCTATTGGAATTGGATTGAAAACTTTCTCGGCTCGTCTGTTTAGTCTCGCTGCCTAGTTTATAGTGGCAACTCAACTATTCTGATTGCTGATATTTGTGAAAAGAGAAAGAGACGCGCTCACAATGTGGAATACCTCGAGGCTTGCTGGGTGGCCGGTCAGCTTTAGTCTATTCAGCCAAAATAAGTTAGAGTGTCAGGAACACAATGCCTCCAGTATCTTGTGGGGAAAAAACCTTTCCATTCTTAAGCCTATGAAGGTGTTGAGCAGCCCATTACTCATGAGGCCATTTCAATGCATATGGAAACACTGAAAACACACACACACACACACACACACACACACACACACACACACACGACACCTCTTTGACCACCCTCTTTGTGAAATGGCCAAGAAAAACACCGTCCTAGCAGAGATTTTAGCAAAGCAAAATTTCGAGAGTTTCCTTTTCTTCATCTGAGCTCTGCTTAAATCTCGTTCGACAAGCCACTTGTCAAAGGGAAAAAGACAGGCATGGCTGAGCAAAGCGATGTGGAGGAATGCTTTGTGTGAGTCACAGTGCTGGTGCCTCACCTGGACACAGTTCCAGACAGGTATCATTGACGTATAGCTCGTCATCACTGTTTGTTGCCTACAGGAATTTGCCTTGGCTTTCATGTGTACTAAACCGCTTTCCAATGCAACACACTTTGCATCTAAGGAATATCCAAACACTGTGTGAAGCCAACATCATCTATTGTCAGTGAAAGTTCAAGCTGTGATTATATCAAGCTGTATTACACTTCTCCCTGCATGTAGATTGTTGACAAATACCAACAAGAGCAGCTAAAATAATTTAAAACCTCTGTAAATGAAGATTCCCCCTTGTGTCTTCACCTTTACGGTTAATGAGAAAGCAGCTCATTGTTTGGTGTGTTAAACTGTAGCAGTCTGAAAAAAGGTACAAAAACGCATCGCTCAGGTTTCCAAAAAACTGGATCACACCCCCACTTTGCATCCAGAGTGAAAACACATTTAGGCCCCATTTTTTTTTCAAGTCAATACCCCAAGTTAGCTCTGCAAAATTAGTGTAACTCA
The DNA here is from genome assembly GCA_036024295.1 of Nannoperca obscura. NCBI lineage: Eukaryota > Metazoa > Chordata > Actinopteri > Centrarchiformes > Percichthyidae > Nannoperca > Nannoperca obscura. Next base: position 4,718 of record JAVQJL010089983.1, on the reverse strand, counting down.
CTTCAAGTTTGTTGGCTGACAAATTTGTTTTGACGCTCATTTTTATGTACGCCAGCGTTGCGTTGGTTCATGTCGGTGGGTAGAGAGTGAGTGAAGCTGATAGAGTTGGCTACTCGCCGTGCTCCAAACCCTTGGCGGTGGAGGGATATCTTTTACAGCAGATGCCAGAGAGAGGCAGATGCTTTTCATCTTCAATGAGACAAATTCCTAGAGCGAGGTTGATTCTTTATTTATATAGCTACTTATTTATCCCAGTGCAGCTTGGAGCCTCCCTGCTGCACACAAATACTATGGGACAACACTTGCCACTATGTGCATTTGTGTTGTGCAAGCAGTGCTACTGAGAGAAGGACAGGGCAACAAAGCAGTGAACAAACTCAAATCACGTTTCATAAAACAGTAAGCCACAACCAAGGAGTTCTTCATATTTTTTTATATTGCGAATGGTAAGATAATGTCATTTTAGCTAACAAAAGTTAGACTAAATTTAATTACCACTCAAATCTGACCTTGTTTTCTTGTTTAAGCAGAGTTACCTGCTTCCAAGGTGTATGGAGAAGGAAAAAAGTCTGAAGAGGTCAAAACTCCAGCAAGAACTTCTCCTACTGCCTTCTTGTTAGCCATTTTCTGTGACTTGATTTTGTCCGAACCAATTATTAGTGACTGACTGTAGCACAATTAAGCAATTTTATGGCGAACAGGATCTTTTTTTATTGTTAAAATATTGAGTAATGCAAACAATTAGTTGGTTAACAATGATGCTGTGTCCTGATAAAGGAAAATAATAGACAAGACAAAAACAAGTCTAAGATTTGTTAGTTCCCTCTACCTCATTATCACTTATCACATGGACAACGATTGAAGAAACAAAGGTAACACTGTGTTTAATAAATGTAAGCGTCGAGCTACCTAAGCTGGTTAGCTAATGTTTAGGAACAGCCATTTATTAGTGCCCAAAACTTTGAATCACTCCAAAAAATGTCCATGATCAGGGTTAGGGATCTTAACGCACAGAAAACCACGGAAGAGAACAGAAGGTCAGAAGTGAAACGGAAGTTGAAATAACCTTTATCCTAATCGGCCAGCCATTCATCAGAGCGTCCACTTTTTGTTGAGTCCTTTAGGAGCAGAGTGTCTGGGGAGTTCTCAGTAACGCAGAGCGTGATATTTACTGTATATGCTGCATTATAGGCAGCTGGCTAAGAGGTTTAGTGAGTTAATTAACAAGGGAACAATGGGATGTTAACATCTGAAACGGTAAACTGTGGAGGACAAAGGAGCTTTTGAGTAGGTTCAGTGGGGAGGGGAATAAAACCAAAAATACACACCTATCCTGTTTGCCACCCACATCAGGTGCCGGCCATTCATCTTATTAACCCCAGTGTGTGTGTGTGTGTGTGTGTGTGTGTGTGTGTGTGGCAAGGGAGTGGCCACCCATACAGAACTGATAGTCTACAAACAGACAATGCGAGACACAGCTGCGCAGAGAGAGTGCAGAGGCTGAGTAAACACTACTATTACACTAACTACAGGTAGCATCTCTGCTCTCCATCGTTTCCATCCCTCCTACTCATGTTCTCTCTCTTTCTCCATCTCTGTTTAATGGGTCATCCTGAGAGCGGGGAGGTGGGACAGCTGAGATATATGGCTAGCAGTGTGGGGAGCTAATCATGGCCGTCTCTGGAGGTGATAAACCCAGACCGGAGAGGTTTGTGTTGGCGCAGCCAGCAACGGCTCCATAAACACAGTTACAAGCTGAATTTCGACAGCAGTGTTTTGGCCCCTGATTAGTTTTCCATGCCCTAGAAGGCTCACCCTCACAACCCCATGCTCCTTTTTTTGCCTCAGAAGGGAACGCACACAAGGCCCCAGGAGAATTACTGCAAGCCGACGAGCCCAGTGTTGTGAAATCAAAGTATAAAGTAACAAAATTAGGTTTTCTCTCAAACTCTGAAAGCCACAAATTTTATGGTGCATGTCTTTTTTTCCTTTTTTTTTACAGGGCTGCGACAAGGCCCTGCATTGAAATACACCTAACAAAGGGTAATGTCCTGTGACCTATCAAGTTTTACAGCACTTTTGTTTACAAGCTAATTCCACAGAGTTAATTGTTAACGCTTTACTGCCGTGCAGAAGATTGAGAGACTGAAAGACAACCTTAACAGACAAGCACACTTCCTTAAATTGAGTAATAGAAAGTAAGGAGCACTGATTATGCTGACCTACAATGAAAGCACTCACGTAATAAATCACACGAGTAAAGTGTCTGCCTGTGTGGATGTCTCAGAGAAATCCATCAGGCAGTCAATTTAAGACTTCAGTAATTAGGTATAATAATACTACAACCATGCGAAAGGTATGCAGCTATTTCCAACATGACACAGCGTCTCCGTGACGCATTGTGATGTAACCTGTGACGCATGAGGGTTGGACTTAACGCACTAGGCTCCTGATAACGTCCTGACACAGGCACTAACTTGCCTCTCAACAAAATGCAAACACTATTGCATATCGGCTTCACCCACATGATACAATGTCGATTGGCATTTAGTCTGGTTGAGTGAACATTTAACAAAACTCAGGCACCTCCATAAATTGAGAGGATTTACAATCACCTCTGGGGGGCTAGCAATCTTTTCAGTTGCAAATCAATCTGGGAATGAAAGGTGATATGTATTACACTGATACGTATTACACGGAGTAGAAGAGACATAGCAGAGTGCCACTTCCATTTGAATTTATTGGAGAGTGATTATTGGCGTTGTCGAGCTGCAGAGAAAGGAGAAAATGGCTTGCATTACAAAGTGCTGGGCAAAAGGGCCTGCAATAAATCAAAAAGCAGGCTCAATGTAAAACAGACATTCATCAAACAAAAGCAATGCTGTGTGTAACTGGACCAATCGAGCGGATGAAATTACTTTCCATAAAGTCGCCTCAATCTTAGGAGCCATATTTCGAAAAAACAAACCAGATGAGCTTGAGAATTAAAAAAGGAATATTCACTTAATAAAGTTAAATTAAAAAATAATAATGGTTAACTCACAGACAAGTCTCGCAAATAAACGGCAGGGAGCATTTTTATCCCCGTTTCTTAAACCACACTTTTATTCTAAGGGATTTTGTATGGAAAACTAGTATTGTTTGTTCACTTCATGCCATTTGTTGACATGCCAACATCTGGACCTGGATTTTGACATTTCTATTTATCGTCATGGGTATTAAAATTACTCATTTATGATTATAATTTTGCTTATAAACCATTATTGTTTTTTCTCTTTCTGAAATGCTCTTTGCTTTTGATCTCTTGATTGCGAGGCATCTTTGTTTTGAAAAGGAGTATAAATAAAAATCTTACTGTTAATATTAGTAATTCCTCAAAGCTAAAACAAATGGAGAATGATATTCGTATTTGTATTCAATTGAGGGTCTCTAAAAATATACAGAGCCAATAGCCTTGCCCTAGTTCACAGATTGAAGTTTTAATATTTCTGTTTGTTTACATGTAGAGTGTTCTACAAATGAATTACGGCATAATTAGAATGATTCTGTGCTATGGCCAAACATTAAATTAGCAATATAAACTGAGACACGTTCTCAACAGCAGATGTGTATATATATCAAAGGGAAATTCACACCGTCAAGAAAGAAAGATGGGCTTAGACGTCACCACTTGACGGTTTGCTTGTGGACAGATGGTGCCATAAAATGACTAGGCAGGCAGCACAGAAGGCATGGACCCCCCCCCCCCCCCCCGGGCAGAAAGCCTTGTCTCCGCCAGTAAAACAAACAGAGTGGAGTGAAGGCATGTGAGCAGAAAGAGCTCCATAGATCAATAGCTGGCCAAACAGAGGCAGATGTTCGGGCTCAGCTCAATTCCGGATTAACCGGAAAGAGCAGCATTGTAGAACTACAGTAGAATATGGAAGACAAACGTAAAACACAGTGTATAAGCAGGTTTTCTCAACAAGTAAGAGGACCTTCCTATTCTCTTAAGTTTTAAGTGTATTTATTTTCTACAGGTGGCACCGAGGTGAGCAGCTTTGTATAAGAGCGTAGGAGGGGGCTTTTGAGGGATTCATACTATTCAGCAGGTGTCTCCACTGTTCTAAATCAATTACTGCTAGTCAGTCAGCGCTTAGGGTAGGGGGGTATTGTAAATCAGCTTGGTGTCAGGCCAGATTAGTGACTGTAACGGGCTGGGAGTGAAGCTCTTTGGCCAGCAGGAACCCTCCAGAGCCCTACATGAGAACCAAGCTGGGGCCTCAGTTCTCAATGACAGAGCAGCAACTCTGGGAACTGTTTGCCATAATACTTTGAACTAACGTTGGGCTATGTGCAGATAGTATACTCAGACTGGCAAAGAATACAGTGGGTACGGAAAGTATTCAGACCCCTTTAAATTTTTCACTCTGTTTTATTGCAGCCATTTGCTAAAATTGAAAAAGTTAATTTTATTTCTCACTAATGTACACTCAGCAGCCCATCTTGACAGAAAAAAACAGAAATGTAGAAATTTTTGCAAATGTATTAAAAAAGAAAAACTGAAATATCACATGGTCATAAGTATTCAGACCCTTCGCTCAGTATTGAGTTGAAGTCCCCTTTTGAGCTAGTACAGCCATGAGTCTTCTTGGGAATGATGCAACAAGTTTTCCACACCTGGATTTGGGGATCCTCTGCCATTCTTCTTTGCAGATCCTCTCCAGTTCCGTCAGGTT
>JAVQJL010089980.1:0-13120 GCA_036024295.1 Nannoperca obscura | reverse complement strand
AGCACTAAGGCTGTCATTTTCTACATCCACATGAATATTAAAATCACCTACAATAATCACTTTATCTGTTTTAAGGACTAAACCTGATAAGAACTCTGAGAATTCAGATAGAAATTCAGAGTACGGTCCAGGAGCTCGGTACACTATAACGAATAGAACTGGTTGTAGTGTTTTTCAGGTTGGATGTGAAAGACTAAGAACAAGGCTTTCGAAGGAGTTATAATTTAGTTTAGGTTTGATTAGTAGGCTTGAGTCAAAGATGGCTGCAACTCCACCTCCTTGGTCTGTGCCTCGAGGAATGTGAGTATTAATGTGACTGGGGGGAGTGGATTCATTTAGGCTAACATATTCATCATGACACAGCCAGGTTTCAGTAAGGCTGAATATATCAATATTATTATCTGATATTAGATAATTTACTAGAACAGCTTTAGATGACAGAGATCTGATATTTAAGAGTCCACATTTAATTCTCCTATTTTGTTGTATTGCTGCAGTGGTGGTTTCTTTTTATTGGGTTTTTATGTGTAACTCCTCTTCTGTTTACTTTTGATTTAAAAAATGTAAGTGGTGGGGGACAAGACACCCTCTCTGTGGAGTTTAGGGTGGGTAACTGCTCTAATTGAACCACAGAGAAGCGTGTAGGACTGCAACTGTGTCTCCTGTTCTGAACTCTGAGTTGTCATGGCTTAGGGCCGCTAATAAACTCGGCCAGATTTCTAGATATGAGAGCACCATTCAAAGTGGGATGAATGCCATCTCTCCTAATCAGACCAGATCTTCTCAAGAAAGTCCGCCAATTATCTACAAAGCCCACATCATTACCTGGACACCACCTTGACAACCAGCAGTGGAATGATGACATGCGGCTATACATGTCATCGCTAGTAAGTAAAATTATGTGAAATTATTTTTTTTCGTGGACTTAGAATCATTGTTTTTATTTGATTTAAATGATGAAATGCTAGGCCTGATGATTATACATAATTGGAAAATAAGATGTTAAGATGAAGAAAGAGAGGGAGTGTGAAGAAAAAGTAGATGAGAATAAACAAGAGAGAGAACCTGAGAGTTAAAAGGAGTGAAAGAAAAAGAAAACTGCATAGTCAGATAATGTTAGGGAAACAGACAAAGAGAGAGAGGCAGGAAGGCTGGTGACCAGGCAGACTGACGGGGCAGCTGGGAGTTTTTGGATCAGGACAGTTCTGACCAGAGCAGAGCAGCATGGGAAGCCAGCTGTTGTTCACCACCTGCCACCTTCCACAAAGGACGCAAAGACTACAATGCAGTGCATGTCTCTCTTTGCCTCTCAGTGCCCTAACAAATGTAAGCTAATAATCCAATTACAGCACTAATTTGTGGATGCAGTCTTGTTAAAGCGAGGAATCTCAACTTCGCATGAAAAATACGATACGGCAGTGTGTGAAATGTACTTACACCAGAGTGTGAGATATGAGACCACCAGCTAAGGACTTTTTTAAAGGTTTTAGATAAAATGCTTTTTATAGGACTGGTTTGCAATTCCCTCAGTTTCACAACTCTTTCCATTTAAATTTAGCAGAATGCAGATTCTCCACTGGAGGGACCTGTTTATTTATTATACACAAGCCAACCCATGCCACCTGTGTTAAGTTATAGCATTAGAAGTTTACACATGCAGATGACGTAAAAATAATAGCTGCTGTAAAAAAACACTTGGGCCACCCGCAAGCTATAGCTTCAGATTTTTTTATTTAGAAATGTTTTCCTTGTGTTTTCTTGTGTGTTTACTTTTAAAGGCTGAGGAATACGTAAAACAAATGAATGCGTCATTTGACCATTTCTTAAGGCACAAATGTTTACAGCTGTCCTGGAAAGCCACGCTTGAAGGCGGGGCAAAAAGCCTTCCATCATAAAGTGGTGTGAGACGTAATAATTGTTAAAATGAGAAAAATGCTGCCCAGTTTTGGACAGTCTCTCCTCAGAGCAATTCATGGTATTACATTTGTCTTAAGAAACTACAGTATTTATGTGAACAATTGGAGAAGAGAGCTTAAGAGAAATCTCCAAGTCATGTTACAAAAGAATTGTTGGACCATCCAGACTAACAAAACAGCAAATATTCAAATTTGACAAAATACTACTTTTAAATTGGATATTTAATACTCAAATGGAACAAATCAATAAATGCTGGAATATATGAAAAGCACGTCCTGTGCAGTGTTATGCCAAGCAATATTTAAACAATCGTATATATGGCTGGATTGTCTATTAAAAACTACCCCACTCTAAATTGTACATTCAATACGAGTATGTAACAACACCTACAATCAGTTATCATGCAGCAACGCATTTTCCAAATTGTCTACAGTCTCAATACCCTTTTAGAAGTTCCACCTATTGTTTCATATGCATCCCTTAACCACAAGAACAACCGCAACTTTAAGACTAAGTCTTTCCATGTCCATTGTGAAGCTGTTGCCCAGCAGATTGTGGCTACCTTAGAACACCTACACCTCACCTATCTGCTATCAGCTCAATTCAGTTATTGTTTCCTTTTAAATCACCTCATCCACATAATAGGGAAAGACAGTAGGAAAGAAAATTTACCAACTGGACATAGTGACTGGTGGTCAGAAATTCACTGGCTACTTTCAGACGTTTTGGTTTTTGATTTGGCTGGTGTTATTCTCCCACTGTGGGTTGGCTAAATGTATCTGTTGCACTTACTAATTTGTCCTTAGTCAACACTGATACAGTTAAATTATAAAAGAGGTCAAGTTCAGAACAAATTTTACATGCAGTTCTATAAGTGAAAGCTGGAAGGCAGGAAAGAAACGCTTAGTTTTTCAGCACATGCTCAGACCTTTAAAGCTCTAAGAGCAGAAAACATTTCTATGTTAAACATTTCTGTTAACTTATTTAATACCTCCAAGGTCAAATATATGAAAGTAATAAAAGTAATGATATTAAATCACAACAGCTTGCAAAATGATATCAAATAAGAACATAGCTAAATTTACTTCTGCATTACCCCGAGAAGAGACTGTACACCAAGTCTGCAGTGTAGTAATAATAACAGCAGTCATGTTCTTAATACTACCAATAATGGGACAGTACACTTTCTGCATTACTCTGACTATGTTTGTTTAGTCCTTCAGGGTTGTTATTACAGAAATATCACTCTGCAGGTTGTAAAGTGTTATAACCAGGGTTCGTACAGTAAGTCTTTTTGACAAAAATACATTTTTGGGTTAAGTACCTTGAAAGTGTTTGAACATTTCTTGAATTGTACTCGTTGTACTTGCTCACACTACAAGAAACAATCAACTGGTGAGTCGATTAGTTAGTTGACAGAATGGATTAATTGTTTCAGTAATTTTTAAGCAGCTTCTCTAATATGATTATTTTCTGCTTTTCTTTGTTTTAAATCATTGTAAACTGGATATTGCTGGATTTTGGACTGTTTGTTGGACAAAAGAAAAACTTTGGTAGATGTCACCTTGGACCATTTTTTAAAATAAACATAGATTGATTTATCAAGTAAAATGCTGTCTGGGATTGGCAAACCATGGCAGAAGCAGTGCAGTCTGTTAGGTTTGAGGCTGAACTAACACCAAGTTGTCACTGAGCAAACCAGCTGTGATGACGGACTGCTCATCCCCTGTCATGACCATTTAACAACCTTCCAGTCATTGTAATCAATCCGATAATGAATTTTGCTGTGGAGGCCTTAACCAGGTCAACGCAACTCCTATATTTTTACACTCATGGCGGCCAACAATATCTGCAGCACCGTGGAAATCCTCTGTGCCTAATGATGTCTTATTAATATGCTGTTTACCTGCAGTCATTCTGTCGCTAGGACTTCATTGTCATAGTAGGAGCTCCATTGTTTTCTGCTCCTCTCTGTTCATTTGCTTCAGTGAAGAGGAATGTTGTGCCGTTGAGAGGAGCTCATCACCCTCTGAATGTGAGTGCTTCACAATTTGTGTTATGTGATGAAGTGCTGACAATGGCAGCGAGGTTAGCTAATGCTTCCAGAAGTTGACCCCATTAAGCTGATCTTTAACCTGATCTAATTTTTCTTTTTTCCACTTTGTGTTGTCAAGTAGTTTTGATGCATTGAGAGAATGAAACAGACAAAACACAATGAAAGAGAGAGGATACCAAAACAACACCAAGACTGACATTTTATGAGCAGTAAACCTATTGTAGCTGGAGCTACAAATACAAACTACAAATGTAGTAGCAGTTCACCTTTAGTTTGTGAGCAAGAATACGGAGCCATACACAGGTGAAGATGGTTAGATGAAAAGGTGCATTTGCCTTCTTACTGTCTTTTGTGGTTGCTGATATCATCTTCAGAATGTTAAAATGGTACAGTCACACTAGAAAAATAAATGAACACCAAATTACATGTTTAACTTTTATGGAAAAGATGTAGACTTAATGTAAGTATGTTTTGAGTTATTTCTCTTCATGTGTGTCAAACCAGTCCCAAACAATTGTTACCGCTACATTAATCTCCAAAACTATCCTTAAAAGTCTCAAAGTCAAAGGATAAATGTCTTTTGCATTCAGTCTTTCTGCCACACATCATTATACTTCAGAACAGACAGCCCTCATTGTGAGCTTGATTCAGACTGTGTTACTTTGGCAATATGTCGAATTTGAACCCAATGCTAATAAAGAATCAAATAGGCACTTTGACACCAAATCCTCTGCCATCATCTTGTCTGCCAACATTCCTTACTCTTGTCATCTGATAAGTGAAATCTGACTCCTGTTACTCTATGCTGCTGTACAGAGCAGACACTTTTAGTTTATAATTGTAGTGTCAATTGTTCGCCTAAGCATTGATAACACACTTGGTATTTATAATGTTTTTTCATTCGATGAACGTGGGTGGTGATAGACTAATTATTTATATATATATATTTATATATAAAAACCCATTTAGTTAATTTACGTATATCACCACCCACGTTCATTTGCCTTTAAAAAAGGCAAAATGAAGGTGGAGGAGGTGGGCAAGTAATGTAATTGGTGTATGCCAGAACTTGTAACACAGACTACTGCGGCAAGCCTACTGTATGCACTGAGATTTAGGATGGGCCTTTTCTTGCAGATATGTTTATTCAAAATGTCTTTCAGCTATTTTTTTCTTTTTTTTTCCTAAAGCATTTCCTTCAAATACTGCATACTTTTAATTCAAGTTTGTATAGGATTCTGCACACTGATTAAATTGGTAGCTTGCCCTTGGGGCTTTAACTGGATAAAGAATGTATAAAATATTCAGCATGTCGACACAATTAAGAAATCCTCTGTACACTAAATTGCAATACCAATGAAAAATATCTGCAATGAATGCCGTACCATTGTGAAATGTTACATTATTTTTGAGACTAAGTCAAGTTGTTGAATTCAACAAATAAGGTCATTTTGAAGGCCAAAGTTTGAATTCGCAATTCTATTGGATTGTTTTATGGTGTGAATTGTGTAAAGTAACCATTAGCAACTCATTGTGGAGCCTGCTATTCTGCATTTAATCAAAGAAATCACAGAAAAAATAAATAAAACAATGTTCAATCGCATCAAGTAATATATGGTGAGTTTTTCCAACAACAAACCAATACACATACACGGCTCTCTTGAAATCTAATTTAGTACAAAGCTCATATTTGTCTGCTCCATTACAGTTCTTGTAATAATGTTTATTTCCACTCTTGTAAATCTGTTCTTGTGCTCGGCAGCCTGATGGTCACATGTCTACATTCAATGACACCAGTAATTAAGGTTTGAAGGGCAAACCAATATATAGATCTAAAAATTGATATGCGAAGTCCTCTGGCTCATCTGCTTAGGGCTGCACCACAGAGTGGGAACATGGATTGGAAAGAAATATTCCTCTCTATACAGAGATCCCCAGTAGAGTTGGGTTTCAGTACCAATACCAATGTTTTTTACACTTTTATTACCTTGAGAAAAATGAGACAGTTTTTAAAAGTAAACATTGTCTAATTACAGACCATACAATAAATATAGGTTACCTGGTGTAACCCCAGTTCTGTGAGTATGTGCGAGGCCCTCTGACGGGCTTCGCTATTGGATTACCCCACCTGAATCAAAGTTCAATATGCTCACCCTCCAACCAGGTGGTAGTATCCTCCCCCTATATAACCCCAGTCAGTGCATTGCTCGTTTCCCCTGAAAACTCAGCAACCACCCTGGGACCAGCTGGGCTGGCAGTTAGAGGGCCTCGCACTTACTCATCGAACTGGGGTTACACCAGGTAACCTATATTTCTATGTCGTACGTGCTCTGCCCTCTAACGGGCTTCGCTATTGGTTAACCTCAAGGCGAAGGCTGTAGGGATGAGATATACTCCCAGCTGGGCCCCGCCTAGCCAACAGCTAACCCTCCAAAATACAGTAACACACATATAACCAGCATGACCAATCGGGTTTCACCGCCGAGGTGACCCATCAGGTCTCTGGTGACATGTGGAACCCACCGCCGAACAAGCGGCCGCCCCCCCGCACTTGTGTGCCAAGCACTACATGTGCCACGGATCCAGCAGTCACATCCAGCAGAGAAGACTGCACAAAAGTAGATGTGGACACCCACGAGGCCACTGGAAAGATGTCTGCCACTGAGATGCCTCGAAACCGCACCCTGGAAGCAGAAACACTCCTCGGAGAATGGGCTCGCAGCCCATCCAAGGGGGTCTGCACAATCCATGGAGACGTGCGTGGCGGAGGACAAAAGTCTCCTAGGTGCCCCACTCTGGACCGAAAAGAGGCGGTGATGACCTAAGCAAGCAACAGCACCCCGGCAACGGTTAACACAGTAGGCATAGAGGACCGTCTAGCACCACTTGTAACTCCCAGAAGGGAACCAACCACTGCGCTGGGATAGCAAGCGACGAGCCCACCTGCCAACGGTTCGATTAACGGACACAGAAGACCGCACCTGCCCCCCCCCCAAGCTGGCCTGGTTGAAGTCCCAGAATCTCAACGCCGGGACCTGGAGTCCGTGGTGCCTGTCGCGATGCGGATGCAGCCAGCATCATCTGAACAAGTGCTGCAGGTTCCTCATGTACAGCAGCCCAAGGCGCATCACCGGTGAGCTGCTGACATGATCTGCAACCGAATCATAATGCTGCCTGCAGGGACCAGTGGTGCACTCCCACACCCACTGGGCCAGCTGCAAAGCTGCCTCCCCCTGTGCCTGACAGCCAAGCTGTCATCGTGCAGGAATCGAGGAGGAGCTTTAAGAAAGAGATCCGCTGACTCGACAGTAAAACACTCAGGCGTGCCCAGGCGTGACATCTGTAGAATAATTAAAGCCGTGTGAGCCGCCGCTTTCGGCTGGAGGCGAGAATCATCCAGTCGTAGACAGGTCAGAATTCTCACTCCTTTCTCCCTGATTGGTGCCAACACAGTCTCCACCCACCTGGAGAGTATGCGTGGTGAGTAGTCAAACAGGCTCAGGCGATTGAACTGAAACACTGTCCGGCCCTGGCAAGCGCAGTTTCTCATTCTGTGGCCCTGCCCAAGAGGACGTGAAACTACATGTCATTCAAACCAATGGGCATCCCATCGGCCGCAGAACACATTCCAGAAGCAGTTTGACTGTCAACATGCAAACAGTAATGCACGTCATGAAGTCGTTCAGTCCATGCAGGTCCCAAATCAGTCCTAACCCGATTAAAATTTATTCCATGGGCTCTCTGCTACCAAGGAATATAGGAGTCCAAAAACCTACTCTGACACTGGAGATACTGCTCCCTTCCAGAGTGGAGTTTGGAAACACACCGCCGAACGCTGGGGGCCTGCAGTAACTGTAGCGCATAGCCCCGCCGCAGCGTCCTGTTTATACAGGGCAGAAAAATACACCCACATCAGTTATTGGTCCGAGAGTGGCCTGGCGACGGGATCGGTCGAAGGAAGTAGATTGGGTCCCCCCCTACCCGGCCCTCCCGCCTTGGGGAGGGGTTGGCTGGGGCCCTGATCGAGAAGGCCGAGACACGAATCACCTCTCGGTGCAGTCAATACCGAGGATGCTAGTACAACATCAAGATTGGTACACAAAGCTTCTCATTCCCCAATAAGCTAAAGTACTCACATACAAAAGGCACGTATGACATAGAACTTTGCCTAATAGTCTACCAATAGCAAAATTGTGATTTTAAATCAAGAATTACCTGATCACCAGACATTCAGTGCCAGAGTTTGGTAATTGACAGTTTTCAATACTCGAGCTCAACCTTAAAGGATGATGTTGGTAATATTCTGTATTCTTATGATCAATAAATTCCATGAAAAGACCAAAAAGAAAAAACTCCTACTAACAAGCATTTCCTGTGTAGCCAAAGCCTGATGAAGCTTATGGAGGATATTTTTGGTCATAATTCAAATTAAGTGAGATTAAATTAAAAAGATTATTATTTTACTAACTACTAGGAATAATCAGGTAATAATTAATATTCAAAGTCCAAATAGAAAATTGAAAAAGCAAATTGAAAATGTGAAATGATAATGACAAAAGTTAAATTTGAAATGCAAAAGCTTAGATACAAATGCTCAAACTGAAAGCTCAAATTAAAAACTTACTTAAAAAAAGTAAATAATTATTTTACTTTACTTTATCATTTGACATTTGGTGTTTTAAATTTGATCTTTTCTGTTTGGCCTTTTCCATTTCATCTTTTCCAATTGCTGTTTTCCATTTGGAGATTGGCGATTGGCATTTGGCTTTTCAAGCTTTATGTAAATGAGGAGGCGTGGCCCAAAGGCTGGAGGGGGGGTTGAAGCGGCTGGGGCGCAGAGGTACCTTATGGCAGCAGGGGGAACTGCTGCTAAAGAGCACAGTGCCATGACAACGGAGAAAGTACAGTAAACAGGGTCGGAGCGAGTACTGCTATTTATAAAGCAATGGCTTCATTTTGATGAAAGCTAACATTTCTGTCCATGTGGCCTCCCACACAAAGTCACCAGTGAAAGGAGCGCTAACAACTCCACCGCCACCTGAAAGCAGCGGACAGTGCAGCAGGTAAGAGGCTAACATTAGCAACTAGCTATCAGCTGTTATTTACTGGCATGCACGACTAATGTAACGTTCATACCATGGCCACTTGCAAACAGTTAAAAGGCAGTGTGCAGTCACAGAAATATGCTCTGAGGAAAAGAAATCATCTTTACTCATGGACTTTTAATTTGAATTATGACCAGAAATATACTCCATAGAAGCTCCCTTTTTGTCCAGAAACTATTGCAAACACATTGAGCCACACTGTTACACTGGGTTACATATTGCTGAATTATTTGGGTAAAGTTGAGTAGTTTATTTTATTTCCTGTAGTTCATTTGGACTAAATTCCAAAAATCCTGTCCTGCTGACATAACACCTAGTTCCTAGTAAATGCACTTTTTACTCTTGTCTGAGTTTTGACATTTGCTTAAAGTTACAATGCCCAGCTGCTTTGCCCAAAATAAACAATTTATGTACAAATACTTTGTAGATGTTTACTTTATCCCAATTTACAAGCAATATAGGCAGCAGATATCATAAATATTTGCCATTTACCTCTGTTAATCACATTTATGAATAAGGATACTATTCGTTTCTTGTTATAAAAGAGAAAAATCTATTATAATTAAGATATGGTTGGAAAAAACATGTTTAACTTGAACAAATATAAATGAAACAAGGTTTTTCATCACTATTAATGTATATTTCCTAAAACTTAATTAGAAATTGAACACACACGTCTACACAGCACAAGCCCCATTTAACAGATACAGTATCCATGCCAGTCTACACAACATCAGCCCCATTCAACACACAGCCTGTTCATGCCAGCCTATGCAACACATGAGGGGGAGAGCTTTACTGTGTGTGTGTGTGTGTGTGTTGCATATGTATTTCTTGCGTTTGACGCATGTATACTGTGTCTTCCTGTCCATCTTGGGTCCACACAAAAATCTAGAAAGGTTCCCGGAAGACAGAAGGTAAAATGTGCGGGAAATCTGGGAGCAGACAGATGTCGATGCTTGAAATATAACAGTGTTGCAACCTTGTGTGATAATAGCAGGAACACACACACACACACACACACACACTAACAGCAGGCCCAGGCAGGAGGAGTACAGAGGGAAAGTACTAAGCACCTACAATTTCCACACTTTTATTACCCTCGGGTCCCGTGGACCCGAACACCACATATGTAATATAAATGTGTAGGGGGGGTGTACAGAGTGCAGTAATTGAAAATGTGTTCTTTTATATGTTCTTCACAGAAAATGAGCCAAGGCCAATGAGTCTGAGGTTGAAAAAATAATTAATTGCATAATTTTTCTTTTAATAAACATTAAAAACGGGTCCCACAGACCCGAACACCACACAAGGGTTAATGGAATTTGTTAACAAATTAAAAAAATGCATACAAACACTAGACTTATGCTTAAAATACAAAAAGGTATCGAGGTTCAATACCCAGCTCTAATATGTAAACATTCTTTCTTTACCTGGAGTGACATGAGAGAAGGATATCAACTCAGAAGTCTGACTTTGGCAGATATTTTTGTTATAAGTCGTTAGTGGTATTCTGTTAAGTCCTATGTCAGAAAATGCAGAATTTAAATGTAGTATTTGTAGAAGTTACTGTTTAAAATAAGCTAAACTGATCAGACTGTTCAGCTTATCAGATCTGCAGTGCCATGAAAAAAATGAATCTGACTTATTTGACTTAAATTAGTTTTTCATGTAAAGTCTGTCATGCTATTTGCTACATATCCTATTTTTATTGGGTTTCATTTAGTTTTCATACATGTACCTCAGACTACCTGGGAAGCAGTATCATTACTGATTCAGTTATCCTGGAGAGATAAAGTTGAAATGAAAAGTAAAATGAACAAATTTGAGATCTATCAAGCACAAATTTGGATGCACTGGGAGTCAATCTCGGCTCATGTAAATTATTTCTTTGCACTCTCCATATACCCAGGTAGTGCAGTCTGTTTTGAAAATTCCTTAAAATTCAACTCACTTGTGTGTGGAATGAAGCGTAGAGTATGAGTGTCTTCAGTGTCTGAGTATGAGGAGACAGGAATAGTTAATGCTGCTTTACATCCAGAATTAAATGGTCTGGATTGCTTGTTGTTTTTATTTTTTCTTTGCTGATTTTAGTGATTCAAGTCGTGCTTCATGTTTTATAAGTCAACAAATCAGCTTCCATTTGAGGTTTTTAGTGCTGGTTATTATCCACATTTCTTATTTTATATTTTTTATCAGCAAACTTAAGCAGGTGTCATATTTACCATGTTCACTAGAATGTTTCATTAGCATGTTAGCATCAGTGTTATTCTTCACAACCTCAATATTTGTATGCTGCTTATTTTGATTCCCAGTTATCTTCCAATTAGAAACACTGCATGGATTATGTTCACTGGCAACATATCTTATCGGTCTTGCCTCATTTCCCATCTTTCTGTCTCTCTCTCTGTTGATTGTTTCTCTCTCTGTCAAGATATATATACTGCAAATCTATCCAAAATCACTTCAACGAATATGCAATGAAATGTCCTGTTTCCCACTGTTTCTTTCTGTTTTTAATCACAATTTGCAGAGAATAATCAATTTACAGAATTTGGGTTTTGTAAAATACAGGTTTTTTGTATGTTATATAATTGCAATATGATTCCATTGAAAAGTCACTAAACAAGAGTATTGAATTACTGCCCAACCCTACTTTGCCCTTTGTAATTATGGGTTATGGCTCTCATGAATTTTTTACATAATAGTTCATAGTGTGAAAAACACTTGATAATTAAGAACAGGTGATAGATTGGGGACATAAATAAGGTTTGTACATTGTAAGCCACTTTTATTCCGTTGCTCTTTCTGTACTGATTGGACGTCAACACACACGAGTGGATATGAAGAACTCTGAAGGGTCACAGCAGTGTTAATCAGTTGTTTAAACTTTGGCATATCAATACTGTGTAAACCAGTAGCTCAAATCCATCCTATTACTCACTGACATGCACACATTCATTCACTGCTTTTTTAAAAACATCATGCATCATTTCATGCAGCACGTCGTTTCAAAATCATTTTCCCTTCACTTCCAAGAATTAAAGCCTTACTGTCTCATTTTCAAGAAACACAGTAAGTGAATACTGTGAGATTCATCACACTAGCCATTAGTGGCTTCAACCTATTTTCATCTGCACACTCTAAGACAGTGTTGTTTCTGGCCAAGTAGCAACTAGACCACAACCAGGATTGGAGACTAAATAATTTAATGCATACTCAAACGGTGTGCAGTAATTCAGAGTATTGGGGTCAAGCAGTATTTCAGTATGAACCTTTTCCACCTAACAAGGTTTGTTTACATGGGCAGTTCTGATAAAATATTTAGGGTTTTATTCCTAAAAAGGCCACACATGCTTCAAATTAACCAGAAAAAAAGGAGTTCTAGAGTCATTTTGCTGCAAAATGATGCATACATGAAGGACAACCAGCAAGAGACTAGTGCTTGGATAAATAAAGAGGTTTCTTGCCTCGTCAATGACATGACACTTACACTACGTTCCTCCTCTAAACTGTGTGATAAACATGTTTTGCAAAGTAGCAGTGTCAAAACGTTCTTGTCTCTATCTTATTGCCACTGTAGCAGCCAGGGATGTTGGATTAGAAAATGAATCATTAGTCAGCTGAAACACAACACTGATCATGACTGTAGTCAGCCTTCAAGGAAAATGTCTCTTTCTGCTACTCAGACAAGATATCATCAATGTGTGATATTCACTTTACCTTGACCTGCCTTGGTACTTCTACTTCATTTAGTTTCTTGTGAGTCCCAGAAGCTTCTACAGCAAACCAGTGTGCATGTGCACGTGTAACAACAGAAGGAAGAAGACATCAGTAAGAAAACATAATGGACCTAGAAATGCAAGTAACATCACTAATAGCTGTTTTCTATGTCTGTGAATTTAGTTACTTAGAGAAGCGGCGAACAGGACTGCACCTACCTACATCCAGACCATCCTCCAGCCTTACACCCCCCCACGCCAACTACGGTCTGCGTCTGAGAACCGCCTGGTGGTTCACTCTCTCAGAGCTGCCCGCTCAC
>JAVQJL010089975.1:0-28458 GCA_036024295.1 Nannoperca obscura | reverse complement strand
ATAATAACAACATGAATATGTTAGGCTGCACTGGGGGAGACAGTAATCTGTGTTGAGAACTGTTGGGAGGTTTACACTGCCTGGTTTAAATGTATATTTTAGGACTTTTCAGCTTTATTAACCCAGTTTAAAATATTTGTTAAAGTAAAGTAATCAAAAAGTAATCAAATGTAATAAGTTGCATTACTTTAATAAGGTAATCAAAATAGTTACATTACTTATTACTTTTTAAACAGGGTAACTAGTAATCTGTAACCTATTACATTTCAAAAGTAACCTCCCCAACACTGGTTGCTGTTGTGTATTTTCAAATTAATTCCACAGACTTATACTAGTTTTAACTGAACTGTTAACATGAAAGCCATAACCTGACTTTTTAGTCTTTTCTGGCATTGACACAATTAAGAGAACAGACTACGCTCATATTTTCTTATTCAACAACAGCCTGAAAACACAACAAATCCAATCTAATTTGCTAGTTACTATTTTGTTGGACTGCAAGAAGGAAGTCAGAAGGGGACATTGCTGTCTGCTGATTCACTGTTCTGCCCTAAGATAACACTAGTATTAGTACCATTACTATTATTGTTCTTAGGTTCCCCGTGTGAATAATATGATGTAAGCCAACCTCAATCTTGTTTTAGAGCAGGCTACATTTAAACACTGCACTATTGTGGGCTTTTGAGTACATTCATTCTATATATGGTGTAATCAGCCCTATCAAGCATACATGTTTTAATGTGTACTGTCAGGCTTAAATGTAGTGTGTCCTGGCAAAAGGGCTTGCCAATACAAATGCTTCAATGTATCAAGTAGCAAAGATGTGTTTAGTAGCTTGGCCTGGCCTGGCCTGGGTCTACTTCTCTCGTTCCAGTGAAAGCAGGAGTGCAGGAGTCCAGCTTACCCTCTGAAGACAGACCCTGGATGTTGACTCCTTTTGCTGCCAGGAAACTGAGACAGGCATCGATGTTCTCAATCTGGACAGAGGGACACAGACACAGCTGTGAGACACTGCACCCTGCACATTTCCATTCGATTTTGCATTTTGTTTAATGTGAGGAAGCATGCTGGTCTGCCTTTGGCATGCTTTACTTGACGGCGTAATGGCAAAACTACAAATCTATCTAGAAAGAAAATTGACTAACCTGTCAATTTTCAGAAAAGAGGTGTTGAACATTAACACTGACAGGGATGAAAATGGTGGGAATACAGATCAGATGGGATACTGTTGGACCAGTAAAAAATATGCTGCTATAATAGGAAACTGTCTCTGTCTATGTTTATTGGACAGCCTTTGGCATTTAACACCTATTTCAGTCAGCACACCTTTATAATATCATGATGGACACAGTAAATGCATACATTCACTAAGGCAATCTTCTAAATGTATTCTTTTAATAATATATATTGCTAAAACATCTGGATCCAATTGTTTAATCTACATCTGGATCCAGATCTGCATTAAGATGTGTGTGAAAGTGGTAGGAAAGATATAAATATGGTGACTATTGTGTTGTGCGAAGCTCAATAAGTAATGCTGGCGGTCACATAGTCAAAACAGGTTTCAAAAAAAGGCTTTTGTCAGCAGAGCAACACAGAAGCAAACCATCTAAGTTGCTATGGCAGCAGCCTTTGCAACCTGAGCAGACTGCTGAGCTGTCACCGGACTGTGAGAGGATTTGATAGGCAGACAGGCTTTGTTTAAAGCCCATGTGACCCATTATACACCGAGCCTACTGGCTGGCCCCGCATAATCACAAAGTAAACCACATAAAACAAGTCATCAAGCAGAGTCACCGCAGATGAATGAGCGATCAAAGTTTACCAACTGTTGTTTTCGATGAACAAACACACCAGGTACAGCATTAAAGATATCAATATGGCACAACCGTTGCTCTCTTATATAATATACAGAGGTGAGCTATAAAGGTGGTACTGTAGGCAAGGCAATTAACTAAAGAAATGACATCTAAAAGCATTTTACAGTATGCACAAAGGTCAGAGAGGTGCTAAATCTTCTTTAGTATAACATTTATTACAAGTGAGAGTAGGTTTATAACACACTGAGGCTAATCTGTCTCAATCTGCCTGTCGTACTTACGACAAGTACAAGTATAATATAATCTCACAGCCAAGGGAGTACAGATTTAGAGCAGTGATACTCCAGGTGGTTTCTAAACTAAAATACATATGAACCATGTTCTTTGTAAAGGAGGCCGGGTGTCGGCTGCAACCGGGAGGGTCCCACTCACAAAAGATTAATGACATGATTACACTTAATATGCACCGACTAAATATAGCTTGACATACAGCTCCCTCTGTGGTTCTGCTGTTAGGAAGTATCTGGCTGTGAGGTGAGAAGCTGAAGTAAAAGCTCATTTACATCCGCCTCTATTAAATTACAATAATGTCTACTAAATACAGATACTGTAGATAAATTCACGAGTTCACTACTAAATCTATGATCCAAATCCACCAAGACAAATTATGTGACTTTACTAAATCAAATCTACAACCATACTTCTATTAGTTACAACCACTACTACTCTTATATGACTTCCATCCACTAGAAATTCACAAGTTACATTTAGTTACTGTAGATCCATTTTTCCACTGCTATACAACTATTAGCCACATCTCCTATCCTATTACTATTCGTCCACCATATTATTATAAGTTACACCCACTACAATAATGCTATTAGTTACATGCACTAATGTATTACTGTTGGTTACATGCCCTAGCAGTTACTATTAGTTACATCAACACTCACAATACAATTAATTTCACCCACTACCACATTACTATTAGTTATATCTACCACTCCACTTTCCATTCACAACCACAAAATGAATAGTTACATTCTTTACCATATCATATTAATATAGACATCCACTATCCAACTGTTAATTCATTAAGCTAATAACCAGATTATCACTTGCTACATCCAGCTGGTCACTAATAACTATTAACTAATAACAGATTTATTAACGCCCACACATAAATTATTACTAAGTCCATCTTAGTAATAACCAGAAGTCTGGTTACTAACCAGACTATTAGTAACTTATAGTGCTTGTTTGATCACTACTTGCTGCATCCTATATATGATTATAAGAGACAACCTACACTTGTACCACAGTGTTATTAATCATCAACCGATTACTTACACTACTTAAATTAACCTCCATATCTCTCTTGGCTATATTAGTGTGTGAAGAGGCTGGCAGACTTCAGATCATCGATTGAGTTGAAACAACAGTGCTGCCCCTGCTGTCATTTCCGTGACCTCTGACTCCGAAAACAGCTGCTAGAGGCGCTGACTTAAGCTGTCCTTTGAGGTGATACAGCACAAAACTTAGAAACAGTAGGACTGCAGACTATGACCCTCTCCAAATACCACAGCCTCCTTAAAAATAAACCTCTCTGAAATACACCTCTAACCCCACCAACATACCCTTTAATACCCCAGCCTAAACTTCATCTGAGTGACTGAACCACTCCCTTACTGCCTCAAATTCCCTGGTGAAACTTAAATAGCAGCAGCCTGCAGAATCATGCTTCATTAAGATATCCCATCACAAATGCCAGGACTGTCCTGCTGAGATGCTCCCAATCTCCGCCTCTCAGAGGGTATAAATACTGAAACTTCTTGCCGTTTAAAACCTGCAGGGACGAAGCACTCAGTGTATTTACAAATGGTGTCCTGATGCCTAGGGATTTAAGATGTTGTGCATGTAATTGCAACATCCTCTGTTCAAATCCAGTTGGGGACCTTTGTTGTAAGCATCTCTCTTTCTTGTATGACTAATTACCAAAGAAGTACAATATAATATAGGCATTAAATAACAATTACACTAAATTCTTGTGACTTGTGACCATACAGGACACAAATGTTTTCCATATTGTATGGAAGGAATTACTCCAGAAATAACATGGGGAGAGTGATCTCAAAGATGATGTTCTACAAAGTCATTGTCAAATAAAAGTAACAATCGTTTGCCAAATGCAAAGACATCCTTGTTTTCCGTTATTTAATATCACTTTAAACAGAGTACCTGCTGTTCAAACAAATTAAGGTATTTGAAGATGTCAGTTTGGGTTCATCCAATATCTGATTATTTACGATATCTTTTAGATTTATTAATTAGCAGTCATTGTGTCTAAATCGATCATGACGTCTTAACCAATTCATAAAATAACAATTATCAGTGACTTGATTGACTGAAGATGCATTTACTTGACATCAAACCAGGAATAAGACAATTGCACCACCAAACAATAAAATTAACCCAGAAATACAATGTGTATCACTAAGCGGTTTTTATGTCAACTTTTAGGCTCATTCTCATTCTCCACAAACTTAGTGTTAGACCACTAACAACTTACAATTGGCTGATGGATGAAAACTAACTCAAGTAAAAGTAAAATCAGAAAGTTTACAAAATGCTCAAAAATATATACAAAGTATTCACACACACAAACAGTCAAAGACCACCAACTCAAGAGAATACTGAAGAGAATACTCCTGTTCATTTTCTCCTCAAACTTTACAGATCACAACAAAAAAAACATCTAAACAAGCTGCAACAAATCCCCTCAAACACTGAACGATGATGCCGGTAGCTCCCACAGTACCTGTCTGGATCTGTGATCTGTTCCTGCAGTGTGTGACTGCTCTGCCTAAGGTTACACCTCCATCCACCCTACCGTCACCTCCTGCTCTGCTCCGGCTACTGGCAGCAGCATGGGGCTGGCCAGCCAACAACCCTCTGAGCAAACATACGTCTTCCCATCACAGGGACGCTATTGTGTGTGTGTGTGTGTGTGTGTGTGTGTAGGTAAGAGTGTGAGAGAGAGAGAAAGAGAGACAGAGAGAGAGAGAGAGAGAGAGAGAGAGAGAGAGAGAGGGGGAGGGATGTTTGTGAGCAGGAGTGTTACGTGTCTGAAGCATGATTTGACTGATAGCAGCTTTTGAAGACTGACACTGAGACCAATATTTTTTTAACAAAGTTGCTGATAGCTGCTGTTCTTATCTGTGATATCGAGCTGTAAAAATACACTTGACAGATGTAATACTATACTAGTGTTAAGCTCTGGGAATAAAAATTCTGGTTTATTACAACTTGGTCTTATTTTTGTAGTTGTGCCGATGATTTCTATTCGTTAGGATAGCATTCGACTCGTTGCTGAGATCTGGTAACATGGTTACATCGCTACAACAAGAAAAAGAGTAAAGCATTTAAAACCTGTCCGCTCGTGTTTTTGGAGATTCATAATTTTAGTTATGTAGCCATGTTCCTAGATCTCGGCAATTAACTTGGTGAGTACAATGCCATTAGTAGCTAGCAAAACTACAAAAAAGAGCCGCAAGTTGTAATAAACCAGATAATTTGAACAAATGAATAAATTACGTATGAAAAAAGCACAATTATTTCTGGTTTTATCAGGAGGAACCTACTTTGTCACTAAACAACATGATAGCATGATGGGATATTTCATAAAAACCCAATATTGGCTTGATATGTTGCAACTCTGATCCATCGGTCTGACTCTACCTCGACGACACCAACCTCGTTGTCAAAAGCTCTCGTGGAATCTGATCACGTAGCACCGCTGTGAGACAACATGTTGTGTAGTTGTGTGTGTGTGTGTGTGGGGAGTGAACCGTATATGTGTCAATATCTGCCCACACACACTTTCACTCTGTCAGGAGGTTTTTACAGATTATAGCTACCAGCTCACCCGCTGAACTATGACATCTACCTCAATAATTCTCTTTCTCAACTGAAAAATGTGATAAAAAATGCAGCTATGATACACACCATGATGCAAAATCACATGCATCAACTTCAGGCAGCATATTCTCTCTTTTTGCTCCTACAAATGCATTTTTATAGACTTGCTGCTGTTTTTATTCATGTCTGCAATCACGCTATTTTAACAGTGTGTATTTTCTCTTTTAATGTTTTAATGTTTCTTATATAAGTTGAATTAGTCTTGTTTTGTGATTTTCCTAATCATCCTCAGGCTGACACTATCTGCTTTCACAAATAAAAACAAGCATTTCTTCAGGCAGCATCAACATTTTCCTGCTGAACTTTGTACCGAACAATTCAGGCAAAAAAAGCTGATTAATTTGTTGTCTAAAAAACACCTTTGGGTTGTCTTAGCTTGTTCAGAAAATATTTGCGAATTTGCCTTGTTAAAAAAGGCCACATTTCTCCAAAGTTGAGGTTTGTAGAATAATTTCTTATATAACACTGTGTCATATCTCATATGAATAGACTGACTGTTATTGCAACAGATGACGTAATTATGCAACAAATGAGCATAGTATGTACAACAGGGATGGACAAAATAACCGAATACCTCACTGTGCATCATTCCTCTCTCTGACGGCCTCATGAAAAAATTATCATAAGCTTCACAGAGGTAGCTTTTGTTGCAGGGCTGTTGTATTGGTTTGCATTATTAAGTCAAGGGTTTCTGTTGTCCACCCCCATTAGGTGTTGTTTATTTGTAGCTCAGTCCTCAGCAGCCTCATGTGAAAGACAAACTGTCTTAAGGGCCAATGAAGGTCTGTGCCCTGTGAAAATAGGATTTGGGGTTTTGTAATATGTGGTTGCTTAGAAACAGTCACTGTGATTGCTCAATAGTTTTCCATCCACCATGTGATTGCCTGAGTTCTGACCAGCTGACACAGTCAGGGATTTCTCTTTCTCTGACACACACACAGAGAAATTACCACTCCCTTTGATCAAACATTGACCAGCCTGTTAAATCATTAATAAAGTATCTTTTGGATCTTGTCCTGCTTACCTGTGTAAAGCTTCACCATCTACAAAAGTTCTAAAATTCTTCTATGTCAAAACCATCTATCCACCAATCTGAATCAGTGCTCTTCATAGCACAGACAGAGTAAAACTACACAGAGACACATGTGCGCACTCAGGAACACAGGTGATTAAAGAGTGTGTACAAGCTTCTACATGAGACAAAACAAAACTTTTACAAATACAAACACAAACTCACTCTCTTTCTGGCTCAATATACAGTAGAGAAGCATAGTCTAAAGCACCACATGGCTGAATTTGTAATAGATTAACCATATATTTCTACTGTAATTATGGGAATAAAGTGTCCAAAATCTCACCTGCTGGACATAGTCGTTGTATACATCATCTAAAAGCTGGGACATAAATGTGTAATAAACATTGTGTTTCAGCTAAGTGCCAATTCAAATTGTGAAGGTTTAGTGTATAAATGCTTAGAACAATATAATGGAAGTACATGATGGTCATTCCCATGCTCAGTTTTGTCTCATAAGTTGTTGCAGCAATTTCTGGGTTGATACCATTTGTTACACAAATGCTGCAATATTTAACCCTTTTTGACTACTCGAGGGTTTATAAAAAAATTGACAAAAAACCTTCAAAAACACCACATTAAGACACAATGACATTGAGGACCGCAATAAAAAAAAATAATGCTGGGATTTGGTATCAAAAACTTTTGACATTTGGAGATTTCTGTAAGAATTGCATTTGTCAGTGATGGGATGGTGAGCACTTCAGCTCTGGAAATTGCTCAGAAACCCCCTTATTGTCACTACACTGAGGCTGCTACAGCCTCTGAAACACAGTAATGTCGGCAGAGAACCTAGACGTCCAAACTGAGTTAAAGTTAAACTGAGTTAAGTTCATCCAAATTACAAAAATAATTCACGTATTTTCTAATTTATACCACCTTAAAACCTTCTGGTTTCATTTGTCCATGTTTGGCGATACCTGTCACCTGAATCCCCATCCAATGGAGGTGAAATTAATTTAAAGTGTGGTGATTACATCATTGAAAAGATTTCTCTGCATAATCCACAGAACAGGCTGTTTTCATTGGAACTACTTTCTACCAATAAAAAAGTCCCTTTAAACTCTGGGGACTATGCCCACGTATGTTTGTTTGTGCTCTGTGTGTACGCAGCATCCTGTGTGATTTTAACAGCTCGGTGTCAAATCAACACTCCTGGCTCTGGGCTGAACCCACACAAACACACGGAGAGCCTAACTGGGTGGCAAAGGAATGACCCGATGATGGGGGTCCGTTTAACGAGGATGTGACAGTTGTAAAAACAGCCTCTCACTCCAGTCTGGAAAGCCTGCATGCTAATGGTCCAGCGTGAGTGAGAGTTGTACGGTTTATTCCACTCATGCTTATTGAGTGGAGCTTATTTCCATGTTTATTTGTTTATAGATGGGGTAAGTTAACTGGTGGTAATTGGCAGCTGCTTTGGAAGCTTTGGGGGGTTGAAAGCAATGAAATAAAGTGCAGAAAAGTGGGCTCTCATACTCCTCCACCCCCAACTGCCAGCTAAACTCTCAGGACGTGTGTGTTTGTGTGTGTGGGTGTTGGTTTTGACAGTGCCACAACACACAAAGCAGACATTTGCATAATGACTACGGCTGCACCTGCCCTTTGCGCTGCTTGAGTGCTTCAGATTTTGGTTTAAAGCTGACAAACCTCCTGAAATTATAAGTGGCGATCCAAAAGTACTCACATACACACACAAACCACAACATCTGAGCTCATCCATGCAAAAGAAAAGTAGATTTTTGACAGCCACTATCCAATAAACAATTGCTTGAATGCACACTAAAAAGTAGATTTTGTCACCCTCTTGACTGATACACAAACACACACACACACACACACACACACACACACACACCATCTATGAACATTCAGGACATGATCACAGACATATATATTTGGAACCACTTGATTTGTTTCAGACATATCCTGCAATCTTCCTGTCTTTGAAAAGAAAAAGAAATGCTGCTGTGGTTGCAGATGACAGAGGGCCTGAATGTGAGACAGCTACACAGGATGTTGAAAACGCACAGACCACCGAGACCAAAGAGTGCAAAACGCTCAATTACAGGCGACTGGGGGGCATAATCAGTGCTAATGGAAAAGGCCTAATTGATAGAGAGTGGGTTCAGGAAGTAGAGAGGAAGGCGAGCCATTTTCAAGAGTTAGTACGTGTAATCTCTTGTGAAAAAGAGAAGAAAATCTATAGCAAATCAATATTAAATCAAAATTACATGAAGGGGCCTTACTTTGAATAATTTGGGAAATTAATTCTAGTGTTTCTACAGCTTCTTGCTGTATTCTACTCCGTAACGGACGGGGATCAAAAAACAGCCCTGGTAATTATGAAACACAGCAGCCTAATTACCAAACCAAACACTAAGTGCCATTTCTGACAAACCAGATTGAAAATGGAAAGCCACGCACTACACCGCAATGAGGTGGGAAATCACCCTGTGAAATCACACCAACCAAGAATCTGTTCTATCACAATACAGATGAATCCGTTTCAGATAGTTGAATGGCAAAGCAATGGTACCCAAAACTTGTATTTGAAAGATTATAAGAAGCGGAATGACACAATTCATTACTGAGAAAAGAGCTGACTTACAACAACAAACACAACGCTAGCGACCAAACCAACGTTCAGCTGTTAACATTAGAACATATGCTCAAATGTATTTGAAATGTCACTGGGCTTTTTTTACTTCCTCAACTTCAACATCCCATGCCAGCTTTAAAGCTGCAATACAATCACTAGCTTATAGCTACACTACATTACACAACTGAGCTCATCGATAACCAGCTTCTTGATACTTGATTACTCAGGATGGCCAATGTTAGGCTCAGTGAAGGCAACCCAAAGACAGCCAGACTAAGCTGAACTTGCTTCACCAGCTCTATCTTTTCAGTTATGATAAATTGAGAATAGATCCTGACTGTTATACTTTGAGGATTGCTTGTCTACGGAGATGGAGAATTTTCTGTAGCCCACAAAGACGTAATTAAATCAGCACCAAAACTTATAACATGGCAGAACACAAAAACAGACCACCATCAAAACATGAAAACAGAGCACTAGAAACCACTAAAAAAAGCACTAGAAATCAATCTATCCTCATAAGTGGGTAATGAAGAAGAAGGGCTCAGGGATCAGCTGTGCTTCCACCTCCTCCTCAGTTAACTGTGGGCGTGTATCTCTCTCTCACTCTGGTGCTTTGAGAGGCTTCAGCAGTCTGGCTGGTGGCCAAAAATAGCCCCCTCAGCTGGCACACTGGCCCAATTTGCGACCCTTCGCATTCAGCGGAGGGCATCCCTGCCCAGGATCAGTGTCAGCTCATTTCCCACAGAGAACACAAAACTGTGAAAACACTGAAATCCCACCGGCAGCAGCGGAAATCCCACTTACACTTTTCTGCTAAACGCCACCATAGAAAAAAAATCATAACTGGCTACAAATATTTTCTTTGTCATCAGCTGTGATGCTCCCTGCCTGCACTCAGGCCTGGAGACTCCTTTGCAAGTGTAATCAGATGAGGCAAAACTGGCCCCAAAACCAAAGCCTGGGATGCTTTCAACTGAGCTCCAACTGCTAGAAGTCTGAGCCAGAGGTTTCACAGAAGGCAGCCCGCAAGACCACAAAAGTAAAAATAAATGGACTAACCATTACCATCTACAACTGTTCACCAGTGACTTCTGCGCTGCAGCTCCCAGTGTGGGTCACTTGAGTCGGTGGGAGGTGGGACATCAAAGAGTTTTGTTACACAGAGGGGTAAATTTCGCCATCTTCCGCCAAAACAAAGTTAAAGGTCACTTACCATCTGAGAACGGCTCTTGGGACAGCCATTGATATCGTCAATCTTCTCATTGGCTGAGGAGAGACAGAGAGAGGAGGCAGAGAGAGATAAAAGAAGAGAGAATGAAAACTCTTTTCAGGCGTGTTTAGTGTTTAGTTCCTCTCTTTTATTTCCAGTGGAGATCCCTGTGTGTGTGTTCAGTTGCTGGCTGAGTGAGGAGAGCAGAGGTGTTCATGCCAGTGACTGTCACCCCCCCACACACTCCCCCCTCCTCTCCCCTCCCACGGAGACGTGAAACACTATCTGGTCACAGCAAATGGGAACAGGGCCGCTGAGGGCCCGGCCGAGATGTGTGTTGTGCTTCTTCTTTTCATAGGGGGCGTGTGTGTGTGTGTGTGGTGTCGAGGATTTCTCCCATCTATTAGAGGCCCAGCCCACAGCAGCTGAGACACAGCTCACAGCTGACAACTGTGCCAACAGCACGGTCTCCTGCGTCCGGAGGCACGATGAGGCCCACAGTGTAGCTCCACCTCAGGACCACGTACTCTAACCACCTACCCTTCGAGAAAATGCTCCTCCTCCTGTCAGCTAAATATAGACACAGTGTCTTTAAATGTGTTCTTCAACTGTCTTCTACACACATAACTAACAGACACTTTCTGGACTCAATGGACAATTACAACTAGGCTTTATGTGACCCCTTAAAATAAAGGTTGCATGTGTCCACGTACTGTAGTTCAACCCAAAAAGATTTTCCATTCACTGATTTCATTCTAAACTGATCTAAGTTTAATCATTTTAAAGGTGTGAGAAGTAAAAGGTAAAACTATCCAGTTAAAATATAAACAAAAAATAAAAAAGATATCTATATGTTGCTGTACATTAAGTTGATGGTACAGCAAACAAGGATATTGGTTTTTATTGCTTCTACAGAGTAATTTGTTTTCTAATGAAAACCCAAGCTCAGTGACTTGGCAACAGTAGAAAAGTTTAATAAAATTAACCAATTATGAGGTGTGCTGATGGCCAGTTAAAGAGTAGATTTATTTCACTTTCACTATAACTGCGATCCGTTAGCTTAAATCATGTCTATTTACTGGGAAATCAGCAAAATAATATTTTTTAAGCGTCATCCTGGGGAGTATATTAACAAAAACATGTCAAACAGCTTCCAAACAAAAATAACCTAAACAAATGTGTTAACACATTTCAATGATCAGTGAACACTACTAGTGTTGGCTATGGTTTGTGTGATTCCTGAACAATTGCACACTGTGGCGACACCCATTTAGGCAGACTGTATAAAGGCTTCTTTGAGAAGAGGAAATTATCCCGGGAGCTGAAGACAAAGTAAATTATTCTAAAACTGTTACAGATTTCGTGAAATTTGCTGGACAGATTATCCCCACGGTTGCCTCAAGGACAGCTCATAAGAACGTTAGTGTTAACCTTGATCTGGAGGTTTGCCTCTTCCAATATCCTGACCTTGATATGTGAGTTGGTCAAATAGCTAAACAGGTGCCACATCCGGTCCCTGTATGGCCCTGTACCAGCAGGCTGCTCCAGTTTCACCAGTGATTGTGCGGTGTGAGGTTTTCCCAGCGGACAGGAAGCCGCAGGGCAGAACAGGTGAATTGGTGCCTCTGGTTCATTTAATATGAGAACAGAGCAGCAGCCGTCAGGAGTTGTTAGTGTATATATTGTATGTAGGCTTGAGGTTGTTAGAATATAAAAAGTACTGGATGAAGGTGTTGATGCTGTGGCAGAAACCTTTTAAGGAAACTCAGGAACTTTACAGTTTTACTTCCAGTTCCCCCAAAAAAGTATTTCTGGTGGTTCAGGAATAATCAGTTTCAGTCCTGGTGAAGGATGGGATGTCACTGACTAGCCAAACACAAGCCAGCAAGACAGACTGCTTCAATATAGTTCCATATTCAAGCGTGTGATGCAAATACATTCACAACAGTGTATAAAATGCCCTATTATGCATATACTATAATGCAGAAAATAAAATTAAAGAAAAAGAATCACATGCACCTCTGCAAAATGAGAACAATGAGACTCTTTTCTGAGATAGATGAAGATGTGCAGAGCATAGAAAGTATAAATCTGTGTCAAAGACGAGGGGGAAGAGCTAGCAGCACAAAGAGTCAGTGACATGCTGAGTCACCGGTCAGCTGATGTCGGCCTGCTTCAGCCTCACGGCTGTCAGAGGTTGAAATGACAGGCTGAGGACGGCCAGACGAAATGACAAGGCTGATGATGATACAGATGAGTGTGAGGGGGTCAGAAGCACAGAGGGACAGCCCTCTTTCACAGCCCGTGCTGGGTTGAATAACTTCATAGTTCATTCACCTGAACCCATTGTGAAACACTTCCATTCCATTAAGGGTCATGAGACACAAAGAATTAATTCTAAAATGCAATCAGGTCAATGTGAAAGATTCAAGTTCACTTGTGAGCAAACCTGAAAAAGATGGATTTGAACTTCTACAATACTGTTCTGTCCTGAATCAGCACCACAGAAGAAATGTATAGAATTGTAAAAAGTAAATAGAAAGTAAACAAACTCTTTGCTTGATTCATACTTAAATTTACATTATTACATCAGATAATAGATGTAAATGTTTTACTATTTGACTATTAGTACTAAAAAAAGTATTTGATGATGATGTCCCTCTTTTTTATATATATATTTGCTTGGTAAGTCTTTTATATGTAAATAACTAATGACTTAAAATTGAC
The DNA here is from genome assembly GCA_036024295.1 of Nannoperca obscura. Lineage (NCBI taxonomy): Eukaryota > Metazoa > Chordata > Actinopteri > Centrarchiformes > Percichthyidae > Nannoperca > Nannoperca obscura. The sequence goes on along the minus strand of JAVQJL010089975.1, from coordinate 15,046 downwards.
TCAAATTTCTTTTCTGAAATCACATGACCAGAGCTGGTTTCCTCTCGCAGATTTTGGGAATCAAATGTGTGTTTTCCTTACCTACGACCTGTATGATCTCAGCCAGCAGCACTCCGTCCGTGACGTCTGTTTGTAGGTCCTTGATTAGACGCTTGTGTCCTGACTTGGCAAGGTAGTGGTTGGCCCAGTCCGTGTAGATCTGCGGTCAGACACAAACACAACCATGGGATTTAGTTATGAGTGAATTCACTTCGGACCAAAAAAGAGGCAACCCCGCCAGGTCGTCCATGTGTTTTAAACTCCGTAAACACTTGAAAACTACAAAAGGTATAAATGGTTGAAGCAAATTTACAACTAATAAAATAACAACATGGTTGAATGGGAGCAGAGAAGCCCTCTTTCTTTTGTTGGGGCTCCGATCTGGCATATATCCGCGTGGTATTCAAATTGGGGCCATTGTGCTCAGCCAGGGCATTCATCTCGGAGCGCACGGCTGCTGTTTTCAATGGGCCATGCTGACATCACTCTCTGGGGACAGAAAAGACCCTTCACTGCCAGGGGGGAGGAAAGGAGGGGAGCAAAGCAAGCATCTGAATAATCTGAATAGCTTCCTTCATAATTAGTTGCCAAACTCTTTCTCTTTTACTCTCTCTCTCTCATCAAGAGAAGTGAGATTCTATTTCTGGTGAGATTTTTTTTAAAAAGGCACACAAAGGTTGAAAAGAAGTAGCACAGAACATTTTTCAGAAAGTTATTTTTGAGAATCTGATACCTCATGAATCTGTCTCCATTTGCGGATATCATTGGTCTTGTCTGTAAACTGTCTCTGACTCTGTTTAACAAGTGTAACTTCAGAGCTGTTTATGCCCCACAGGGATCTGAAACGTGTGCGACAGCTCGGCTAAATAAAGACACCTCTCCCTCTATGTATCACTCTCGTTTCATACAAGCCCAAAAGCTGCTATGCCAGTCTGGTACAAAAAAATATGACAGCGGAGAGGCAATCAGTACGTTTAAGTAACTGGGTTACTGTAGGCTGTCGACACTCTGACTTCTTCAGTTTTCAAGTAAATGAGAAATCTGATTTCCACAGCTAGATTCCCCCTGGAGAAACCAGATTTCTTGACTATGCACACGTATGACCAGGTTTCTGGCTTTTTGCATGTACACCTGGAAAAAACTAATATTTATATTCAAAATAATGAAATCCAGAGGCAAAGTGAAACTGAAAGTAGGATTTATAGTCTGAATATGTCTATGTGTGTGTATGAATCAGGATTCATACTGCTTTTTAAGAGTTTTTAACAATTCAAGTGATTTTCAAGACTTTCAAAGCCTTTATCATCACATCTAAATTGTTATGATACATTCCAGTAGACAACAAACAAATAACACAACGGGATCAATTCATTTTAAGTATAAAAATATTTTTGGTTAACAGTTGTGATTGTGTAGAAGATGAAACACTAGATTATGTAGAAAATCAATCATTTTTCAGGGTGTATTCTTTGAATTCCTGCATATTCCTAACCTTGACTTTATACAAAACCTGACAAATATGTCTTTTTCCACTACTGAATGTTATTTGTAAAATTCAGACATATTTGCACCATAAGGGAAAATATTGTCCACAATACTTAAAATAAGTATGCCTAAGCCATGGCTCCAAAATAAGGTTGAGGGGAGGGGGTACATTTCACAGTAACTAGCAGTTACCAGGTTGTAACCTAATTTCTTCCAGTAACCTGTTTTATAATGTGCATGTAAACTTTCCCAAGAATTTCAGCTTTTCTCTCATTACAGTGAAACTCAAGTGCATCTATTAGTACCTAGTGAGTGCACAGCATTGTTGACATCAAACCTTAGCACAAACATGGACACACTGCGTGCATGGTGAGGTGTTTGACACGGTTGTGACCCTTGTTTCTTTGTGTTTGCACTGTAAACAGACCTGGAGCTTTTCTGCCACACTACTCATCGGATGAATCACTGCTCACATGATGGCTTACAACAGGTGTGAGCACTTCAAAAGGCGTGCACAAACACACACACACAAGCATGCATGCATGTACATACACTTGTCTTCACGCACAAGCTTGGATGCAAAAAGTTTACTAGAGCACACGACCACACATTAAACTCAAAGAGCCTTGGAGCGACGTTTAAATCACAGAGGCTGCATACCCAAACACAAATGCACAATTATAAAAAGACTCTTGAGTGACACACAAAGCTAAAAAAAGCCTCCAAGCAGCAGGATTATACTCTATCCTTTCAATTCAAACTCTCAGCTGGTCATGGAGAAAAGGAAGTGCAGTGTTTGGAACCTTTTTTGTGTGTAAGCTTTCTTTGAAGTAGTTTCGGGAAGGTAAATTGAGGGGTGTAGTGTCATTAAAATTGAGGTGAAATGGGTAGCTGTCAGTCACAGAGCTAGAAACCATGGTGGGGGTGGGGGGTCAAACAGCCTGAGGGCAAGTGGGGGTGGGGGGGGGGGGGGTTCATGGGGAGGTTGTTAGAGGCAAGAAAAGGGGAAGTGGGCAAGTTACCACAGGTTGCTATTTAAGTTCTGAAAACTAAACTTTTCAAAACACATTTTGTGTCTCAGATATCTCCTCTCAGCCAAAACACTGGGCCCAAACTTTAAAAGCGATATCTCTACAATTTTAAAGAGGAAACATGCAGAAAAGATTAACAATGGCCAGAGGCATTTTGATAAAAGATTAACATTTCTAACTTCTTAAAAGTACACAAATTAATATTTAATATATTAAGAGAAAATCTAATTATTATGTCTACTATCAAAGGCCTTGCTTGTAGTACATGTCACAGAATCATCACCTAGTACTGGGTTGTACCCGCTATGCTTAAGTTCAAACGTAGCCTAGTTTGAATGTAATTTCTAACTTGGGTCTGAGCTAACTCACTACTAACATTTTAAGGGTTGCACCAGCTGAAATAGTTTTGATGTAGGCATAAATCGCAACTTAAGTCTTAGCCTAGCCCTTAGTAGGTGTAAAGTGCCCCGTAAAATAACATTTGGAATGGCACATTGTTTTGAAAGGTGGGATAACTTGTATGGGAAGGAGTTCATTATATGCAAGCAAAAAATAATTAAAAACTACAGGCTACTTTTTGTTGTTGTTTGGTAATTAAGGTTAGCTATTTTTAGCAGTTAGCTTGTTCAAAGACAATTGGTACGAGAGACAACACTGTAATGTTATTCGCCATAGGAAATGAAAACATAATTTTTTGTGACAGCCGAGTGGATGAAAACATAAATGAATGGAGCTTTGCCTGACAGCTATCCTTACAGACTAGTTGGGACATAAATTAAAACAATGTAACTCTCATGTCATACTCAACACCATGTGCAATACTTGATTTACTTGAATGTGGTACATTGGCATCAAGATGCCTAGCATGTGGATGCAAAATGTAAACATAAGGAACAAATTACTTTACTACCATTATTAATGGAACCATTCCCAGTGATAATTAACCAGCACCGAGGTCCACCCCACAGCAGAGCAAATGCTACAACATGCGTTACATTGGACCATGTTAATAATTGTATAAAAATATTGCAAAAACATAAATTTGGATCATGTGTGTTTAACCGCATTTTTATTGTAGTTTCTGTGATCTGAAGTTGGCTTCAAAGATCACAGAAAGAGAGGTGGGGGGTGATGAGAAGCAGGCCTCTGATCCGAGAGGCATTTTAATAAGCTGCAAGGATGGTATAGATGAGTATTGACTTCATACTGAGTCAGTATCTATCAGACAGGAATGAGGGGTCACTGACTGGAGACTGGAGAAGAAGGCCACGTACAGGCTAAGTGGTCGGCATGATTACCTCACAGCACAGTCCATTCAAAGAAGAATTCAAAGTATGAAGGAAATAGGTTTACTTTCAAGCCACCAGTGGTGGATTGCCACCAGTTTTGTAAAAGGTTTACAGTAATAAAAACAATATCCTGGTATAATTCTGTGTGATTGTTGTGTGATTTGGGTTTCCTACATACAATCAAGTTTACTTCAGACTCTAAACCTCCTGTGTGTTTAACACTGAGCCCTGCAATGGAATAGCAACCTGTTGAGAATGTTTCCCTGCATTTGGCTCAGTACATACTGGGATCTGATTCAACAACCCCTCAACCTTAACAATGCTAAACAGGATACAAGTCCTAAAGAATGACAGATAACCTCCCTGTTAATATTACACAGTGCACCATAGCATATAGTCACAATCTTAACCTCCAGTACCCACTCTACTTGCATCAGTATTTCGACACTGAGTGATTGAGGATACATATCAGTGAGTCTAATGTGCCATGTTCAACAGACACACTTTCCAAAAGGGAAAATCCCTCCATCCCCAGAAAATCCCAGTAATCCCGACCCGCTCCTCGTGGGATTGAGGGTCTTTTTGGAGAGCTGTAAATAGGTGCCAGTGTCAAGGACGTTCCTGTCAGCAGAGATAGCAACATGACACTGACTCATTCACACTGTCAGGGCCTAATGGGTAATGTCATATGCAGCTGATTGATTGCTCTGGGAATCTTTCACCTTCATGAACAAAATCTGGACCAGATCTGTATTGGACCAGTGCAGAACTCAAGACTCCACACACACGCATGGATGTGAATAACCACAAAGTAAAGATAGTCACATTTTTAACATCAGGTTCACGGATTAAATTCCTATCCAGTACTGAATAGTAAGTACTGAATACAGAGACACGTAACAAAAAGGGGGATCTAAATAAGACTCTACAGTTGGCAATGTAAGGATATGTAAATCAACATCTTCACAGTCAAAAAAGTCCCTGTAAACAACCGACCATGATTTACCAATTCACATCAGGCATTGCATGAAAGCCTGGACCCATGTGCATGGTCACATAATAATGTCCAATTTAAGCCTTCAAAAATGACACAGAGTCAGTTCTTCAAAGCCTGTGACAATCAGGGATGAGTCACTCATTCAGACAGCTGCATCTTTTTTCTCTCGCACATTCAGCATCCCTGCTGCCCTCAGCTTGCTGAGTCACCAGGCTGGTGTGCGATGCCTACAGAAGGGCATGACGCACACAGGCCATCCCCGCAGCGCTGGGTCAGCCTGGGCGGGGAGAGGGCGAGGGCTGCCAGGGCATCACACTGGGAGAGTGCCCTTGAGTTGAAGGGGACTTTCTGTCGAGGTAAGAGTAAAAAGTGTGTTTCTGTTTTGGCTGGTGATGATGAGTAAGTTTAGCAAATGTCACGACATATCATGATGGAGAATGATTATACAGTAGGAGGAGGTAAGCAGAGGTGCCTTTGTACTTTTTGTGTTTGTGTGTGGCATTACTTTGCTCTTTCAGTTTTCAGGTTAATGTTGGATGATTTTCTTTTTTGGAATACATTTACTCTGTAAATCTTGCCTTTGTTTAAATCCCTAATTCTGTCTGCAGAAAAAAACGGTCAAACAGGAAGAATGCTAGCCCAAATTATCGCAAATCACCAACAGTTTTCCATGTAAAAATAATTGCATTCAAGCTGCACAAATGAAGTTCATTGTAACTAAGTCGAGAATGAGTAAGACTTTCTCATCTACTCATGCAGCGCTTGTCCTCGGGCTCCTCCAACTAACCATTTTCTAGTCTAGTACCTAAAACTAAGAATTTAGTTTATGAGCTTGTTGGCAGCACACAAAGATGCACAGTATGGTGGAAAGCACTAATGTTACATATAGAGTCAATTACATACATAGAGTCAATTATAAAGTCAATTCAAAAGACAAAAGTTGGGACAGAAAGGCATTAAACTTTGTGGCTAGCTATACCTGCTAGCAGCTACAGAAATGCCCACAAACAGGACAGTCCGATTTTAAAGATTACTGTTTTAATATTACAACAAATTAACACAAAAGTAGTCAAAATGCAAAATGTAACTTCCAATTTAGTCTGTTGGTCTATAACAATCACAGAATAAATCCACAAAATCCTAGAGGAACCTAGAGGAAGAGGATGCTAATTTCTCAAACCACTAAGTTTTTCATTTAGGTGAAAATCCCCAAAACAGGAGCCAGTTTTCATGTGACAGCAGCATTAAATATGTTGCATAAAAGAGATGCTTGTTAAATTTTTTCAACCTGTTGAGGACCATTAAGTCTTTCCAATGAAGTTCAAGCATGAAAATCACAAAGCAGCAGCTTCATTTTACACATTTTCACATGACGACAGTAACACAACACCTCAGGTCTGTCCATTAAAGCAGAGTTCTCACATACGTTGACGGCGCAGGGCTTTCCAGAAACAATTATGTTGATAACTTCAGAACTATTAGCCTTATTACTTTCAGGGCTCAGTAAGCAACCTAAAAAGCACTGTACTTAACACGCCATTATGACCTAATCTGCCGACATGAGCAAAGAACTATGAAGAGAACACAGCGGCACCAAAGCCGCTATAAAGTGCTATCTCTCACGAGAAGCTTTCATGGGGTGCCAGGACTTAAACAGCTCTCATTATAATTCAGGTAATGGCACTGAACCGAGTGCTGAGTCCACAAAAGGCTTGCTCTGATAACAGTGCTTTCTTCTACCTTTTCAAAGGAAATCTACCATTTAACGTCAAGCACAGATCCAGCTCAGATGAAGGCCTCTTCCACTGACCATGTTTAGGACATCCAGGGGTTTAGAAGGTAGAACCAAATCCCGCCAGCAACCTTTCATTCATTTGTTTAACTCAGGGTGTATGTTACCTGCCTCTGTCAGGGGGCTTCTAAAATAAATACCTGCTGCTCCTGGAGATCTCTCTCTGCCCCTGTCGTTTCTATTTCAAGCCGACCCCTTCTTTCTGAGTCTCTTTCTTTCATAACAAGTCTTGAATGCTGTCCTCCATGTTACTGTCCCTTCACTTCATGGCTACGGTCAGGCAAACTACTGCAGTTCATCAAAAGGTGAATAACATAAGCAGAAATGCACACCCTTAATGCAAATTAACTCTAAAATTTCACTATGTTAACCCCTCCGCTCCCTCTCTGGTTTCTTACCACTTTGTAGTTTTCACAGGAGAAGCGGCTGTAGCTCCTGGTGGGCACCCTGAGGCCGCCATACACCGCCATGGGGTCCCCTTCGCCTTGCTAGAGACAGCTAACAGTGCAAAGCAAACAACTCCAGGTCCATAAACTTCCAAAAGACGAGAGCACTCTGTCATAAAGGGGAGGAGGAGCAGAAAAATAAAGCCACGCTGTTTGATGTCTCTCCGGTCCCGCTCGCATCTCTGTCTGACTTGTCGTCTGTATGAACAGGCGATTACATGCTTTACTCTTCTTTTTATGTACTTCTCTCTTACCTCTGTCTCTCTCTCTCCCCCTTCAGACTGCTTTATAGTGACGCTAGACATCCTGACACAGTTTTAACCCCTCTCTCACTGGGTGTCATTCACCCTGTTTGATTCAGACACCCTGACTCATTTCCCTCTTCTACTACTGGTAGAGATAGACCAGCTGGAGAGATAGACCCAGAAATGGAATACTTTATTTTTGGGCACTCTATGGTTTAGGGAATTTGATCAAATCTTACGAGATAACTGTGAAGAACATGAAACATTTTTAGCCAACACCATAGTGCTGAAAGATAACTCAATTAATTAAGACAATATGCGATTGCTCTGAAGTTAGAATGATAGAAGAAGGTGTAGAAGCAGGTGTCTTTCTTTTTTGCAAAGATTCACAAAAGCCTTAAACTCCTAAAGTGAAAGTTCCAATAATTGGCAGCTTTCGGATCCTTTTGGGTTTCATTTGGCCATTTTCCAAGAATGCTTTACATTTGATCACAAGTTCCCACTCTACCCGCAGAGCAGGGGATAACTGCTCTGACTAGCAATATTGTCTACCTGCTACCTGCTTGGCCAATCTTTGATGGCACACTCCCTCAACCAAGCAGTGTATTGTGCTAAACTGGCTCAACATAAAACGTGGTCAACAGGCAACTAAAGAGAAAGCACAATTTTTAAAGTCTCCTTGTGCACAAGGTGGCCCACAGTCGCCCCATGTGTCCAAGACAGATGGTGTAAATGTGATGGATGTCTCTCTGCGATGTGATAGAACTCCTGACGCTGACTGACAAAACACTTTAGTGTCTTCTTACTCTGACACACCTGGTGCTGTACATTACAGAAGGCGCCCACACACACAGACAAACATGACACATACAGTAAGTCCACATTGGAGGTCTCAAATCTTCCTCGCAGTACTGTTCCAATTGTCTTATGTCGTCTGGTGATTTAACTTTAACCAGCAAAGTAATGTGCAGAGATCAGCACTGCCCTGCTCCACATTATCCACATATATTTACATAAATTCACACCTAGAAGCTGCCCAGAACAACCTCCTCACTTCAACTTGAGCTAATCAGAGAGGTATTCCAGTGCATTTGCCCAAAAATGAAGCATGAAGGTGACACATTGGGGCTCAGACTAAAGGTAATAAAAGGAAAGAACATTTTGGCAGACAGGCAGGGTCTATTGCTGGCCTTCAATATACCTAGTTATATCCTTAGTATACTTGATGCAGAACCTAGTTTCAAAGGGTTTGTATGAATTAAACAACATTGGACATTGCTCTGGACTCCTAAATATAAATAAGTTTGGTAATTACTCATTGTAAATTACTCCCCACTCTGAGATGATGGCTTGTTAAAGAATTTCTTCTTCCTATAAACCCACTGGTATTAAGTGCAGTACACAATCAAGTCAGAGAAGACATATTCTTGTTGGCACCCCCTCCTGCTGCGTGACCACGCTGAGTCTCACCTATAAGGACTCAGCAACCCTCCATGCTGTTGCAGGCTAAGGGGCGACATGTGGCAACACATCTCATCTGACCCTGTCTGGGCCGACTAGCAGATGGCTTGTGGGAGAATGATGGATGAACTGATGGATTCACTCAGACAATAATCTAACAGAAGGATGCAGGGAGGGAAAGGAGTGGTGGATGGGTGCAGGTGAACGTTTCTGTTTCTGAAAGTTTTCTGTGTCACACTTGACATGAAAAGTCAGCCAAGACACTAGGTGAGCATGCAGGAACCCCCACCTCAGCTTATATAAATCAACACTGGGTTAAGGGAATCATCATCTGCATGGCTCTCAGTGAACACTAGCAGACACAGACAGATGGCTTCTGAGAAATCTGTATGATATGACAACAGAGGACCACAGTCTGCTCTGCCAGCTGCTGTGCTGCTGTGAGGCTTTATACAGGACACAATCATTCCAGCCCTGTGCTCCAACACTGATGCTTCCAGTGCTTCACCAAACCCGACTGAGGCATCTTGGTAACTCAGTTGGCTGAAGTGCATGCATGTTATCCTGCCTCTCTCCTAACCTTTCCAAAGCTCCTGTCTGATTAGGAGAATAAAAAAGTCCCCCCAAAAAATCCAAACTGCTGCATTGAGTCTCTCAGTGTAGCAATGTTCCCCACCAAACAGCAGGGCAGGATATAGGCACTGATCTGCTGTCTCAATTTCCTTTGATTCAGTTTCTGTACCATAAGTTAAATACAATGGTTTGAGACATCTACTTTCCTAAGTGCCAGGTTGTTTACACACTTAGTTTGGTCAAACTGACTTTCCATAGTAGTTTAATATAGTATTATTATTATTATTTCTAGGCATTGTGTTTGTTGAAGTCACTCTTGTAACGTCACATCTGCCAGACCATTCACTATTACAGCACTATTATAAGTTACCTGGAACTAACATTTAGCATCACCTCCTGAGCAGTGACCAAATTTAGATTTAAATTTAGTAAACTAGTCCCACAAGCAGGCTCGGATTAGTTAAAACACAAGCAGAACCTTTGACAATGGGCGTTTTCAGACCATTCTAAGATTGTTGGAGGCACTCCCCCTTTTTTATTGTGTTTGCACTGCAAGAACCTGGAACAATTGTAGTTCTTAGAACATCAGACTGTCAGTGAAGTCCAGACTTTATTAACCATATTTGTGAAATACAACCTGATTTTGACTTGTCAAAGTGAGATAAAGATAAAGATCTTGCAAGTGGCGCCTAATGCTTACACATTACACTATGTTAAGTTCCTGCAGTGGAAAAGGGCTATTAGATGTTAGTGCCTGTTCTGTTATCAGAGGAGGGACAGCAAGACAAAGAGAAGAAACGTAAACAGACATGGAAAAATAGGGTGTGCTTGAGAGACAGAAAGAGAGTGACAGTGTGAGAAATTAATTCAGAGTGTATAACCAAAGTAATAACCAAATGGAACCCGCAATCATTTGCCTCCCTACTCTCTCCTCTCCATCACCGCTGCAGCTGGAGCTGCGTCTTCACTGTCGCACCATGGATGGTTTTTGGTCTGTGGGGCCCCTGGCAGCTACTTTCCCCCCCTCCGTTCTCTCTTGTACTCACACAGGCCTCTTAAGTGGCTTTAGCCCGCAGAAAGCTGAAACAGGCCACTCTAAATGAGCCCTCATGTCTCTGCTTGCTCTCTGTTTGGCACATGAAAGACATGTGGCTTTGTGAGGTACCCAGGCCATACTAGGCACATGGTAGACAAAACATCTTGGCCAGAACTCTGCAGTCTAGAGCCAAGAGACTGGGTGTGCATGTGTGGTCATCTAGACATGCGATACGTAAACTGATTTAAAAATCCTTGCTGGTGGATGGAAAAACTTGACCTTTAAATTGCAAAAATGTTACATTTGCACCCAGTAGTGATAGTTTTGATCATTCTTGTGTACACAATTTATGACTAATGGTCCTTATAAATGTAGCTTCATCTCACTCTCCAGGTGCGGTACACTAGCAGTGAAGGTCTGCACACTATAATGTAACCTCAAGATACAGATGACTTTACCCATAATGCAGCATCTTATTTAATTCAGAGCTCCTAAACTGCACAATATGATTGCTTTTAATCCCTTTACAATAAACTATGTGGGGGCACCCTGTTGCCTAGTCATCAAACACACATCCTGAATTCTGCTGCATCGTCCTCAGTTCAAATCTGCCAGAGACCCAGGTCATCCCCTCTATTTGGCCAAAGTTTCAGGTGCACACCATGTACCTGTAACATCCTGGGTTCAACTCAAGCTCAAGACCAAATCTGCATTTGAACATTCTCTTCACTTTGGTCTATTAAATATGTATGAAATGCAAATAATTTAATAATCATCTTTTTTTTAAAGCATAAATGGTAGTTGAGATGAACCTTTACAGAAAACTTTTAGAGACTTTGCTCTGTTAATAAGGTCTAAACAAATGAGCCGTAAAATGCATGCTGTGGCTATACACAAGTGAGAATCTGACAAGGCTACACACAAACAGTATTACACACAAAGACACACAGAGTAGTACAATGCACCACATGCCAACTACAGAATGCACCTCAACCAAAAACAATTATGGTTCCATTCATTTCTTTCTGCTCTGTATAGTGACAGGATTAAATACATAAACCATGCATTTTGATTTATGCTGCACAGGTCACATGTTGACATAAGGACCATGACAATCAAATAATCAATAGACCTGTATTAGAACAGAAAGGATTGTGGACATCAAGTATACTTCATAATAAAAAGGAAGGTCATTTTAATTTCTGAAAGTGTGTGCACATGAAGTGTGCATTCCTGTAATCCCTTTGTGTGTGTGTGGGTGTGTGTGTGTGTGTGTGTGTGTGTGTGTGTGTGTGTGTGTGTGAGATGGAGAGTGAGAATGACAAACACACACCGACCCTGTGGCCCACCGGCCTCCTGTCAGTCACGCTGCGCAGAGGTTAGTGGTGTGTAATTAAACTAGCCTTCTTATCAGCTCATCTCTAGACTCTGGTAATAACCTCCTCTGCTTCCATCTCCCCTTCCTCTGTGGGCTCACAGCAGATCCAGATAAGGACCATGGCTGAAAGAAAGAGAGAGACAGCAAGTGTCCTATCCATCTAGGTTGCTTGTAAACTCAACAGGATGCTCATTATATAAAATTACTTTTATTAAATCAGCTGCTTCCTATGTTTATCACACACATCAGCTATTACAAAAAAAATCTTTTTCTCATTTGTTTGCACCACATGACCTCTCTGCACCTGACCTGCCCTGTTTTATCACAGTGTCCCAGATCCTGTTGAATATTTACCATATCTGTGGCATTGTACATATATAACACCAAACAGTGGACAACAAGGCAGAACCAAAGAATTTCCTTTCTTATAAATGCTTGAAAGGAGAAAACACACATGCACACACATGAAAGTGTCTCAAAACTCTGGTTGAAGTCCCTGCTAAGCCTATTTTAACTTTCCATGCAGACATCAAAGTGAAGCTACTATCAGGTGAGGGGAATACCGGGATCCGCGCCTTCAGCACTTTTCTTCTGATATTAAAACGACCGCCACTAATCCATTGCGTGACTGCAATGCAACACTACGGTTATTGTAAGGCTTTGGGCTGACGAGACAGGCATTTTCACTGAAACATAAACACAAAGTGAAAAAAGTGAGACATGTCCTGAAACTGCAGCGTCAGGAAAGAATGGCAGGATAAAGTTGTGAACATTGTATTGATAAAAGGGCTGTCAACAACAGAAAAAAAAGCCTATAGGGCTGTGATTTTATATTTTGTATGCACTGCAAAGAATTGAAACGCAATTCATTTTTTAACTGGCCCCTGGTGTTTGACCTTTATGATGACCTGGAAGTGTTCAGCCTACCAGTTTCATGGTGAAATTCTTCTGCTCCCAGCGGCACAGCATCAAACTCATGCTTGCTTCTTGCAGCTTCCTCAGAGACACCTGCCTCACACTGAGGAGAGCTGTTGGTCGACCGAGCATGCCCAAATATAAGCCATGAGAAATCAGGTCTAGACCACACTGGACCCAACAGTGCTGCAGCAAAACACAGAAATCCACAGAGAAAAGAAGAATCCAAGGAGGTTGCAGGTTTGAGAAATATGTCCTCAATGAGTGCACCTTGTAGATCCAGAGAGAATGGTCGAGCTGCTGCTTGCTCAAGCCCGAGCAGGTCTCTGTATGCCTGAGAGGGGGAGACACCTCAGAGCCTCTAGCTTCTCTCCACCCACTCTGGGACACAGAGGAGGGAAAAATAAACGCAGGAGGCGAAAGGCAAGAGGAGCTCCGCAGCCTCTGCTGCCGCTCTGAGAGGCAGCCAAACCAAATGCACCGGGGGGAGGAGGAGGAGGAAGAGGAGGAGTGGATACCCCCTTCCCCTCCTCTCTTGCCCACGGCAACACATTGTGTTCTTCCTCTTCAATGGACCATCGGTCATATAGGGAGGTGAAAGAAAGAGAAAAGGACAGACCTCTTAACCTTCTACCACCCCTCCCCCAAAAGTCGACCCCCGGCATGACAAAAAAGTAAGAAAAAAGGACAGAAAAGGGATGATCACTGCACCCTTGATAACAGTGGAGAAACTAAATAGTGAGAAGTGCAAAGCTCAGAGGCCAACTCAACGCTAACTGACTGTTTTCTGTTTATTATTTCTTTAACCAGCTCCTCTGCTTTTTGTTAAAAAAAGCCATGTTTTATTTTCCCTAACCAGAGACGGAGCAGTCCTTTCTCTGATCAGCCGTCACCCACATCACATTGCAGCAGCTGCATGTGTGTATTTATGTATGTGCACAGTAGGTTCGTAACCTAAGCATGTATGTATGTGTGAGTGTGTGTGTGCATAAGTGAGTCCAGAGCACAGGATGCCCTCTGTTTGAGCGCCTTCCAACCCCCTGTGCACACACACACACCCCACCACCGACCACAAATTACAAGCCGAATTTGAAATTTGGGAAAGGCCCAAGATTTACAGAAAGTTCCCATAGTAGGGGGGGTGCCTGATCACTTCCAGCAGTCTGAATAAAAATGCTTTAAGCTTCACAAAACAACAATGATACTGAAGACATGTAGACAGTATAAAGTAATGACCTGTGATATTTTCACAGAAATAATGTCTGTTTTGCTTCTCTGCTGCCAAATACTAAAACACAACAGCAATGCAACTTAGAGCTGGTTCATTACAGCTTTAACACTCATTAATGTATTTTGTGTATATCAGTAGGCTTCAACCTCTTTGCACCACGATCATCTGTACCAAATGTCATAGCCATCCACCCAGTAGTTGTGGAGACATTTCACAGCATGTCAACCTATGGTGGTGCTACAGGGAAACTACTCTACTCCGTCTACCACACCACAGAAACATCCGTCTCCCCCTTGCTCCTAACCAGCATTGATTTAATGACATTCTGGCTTTACAAAAAGAGAATATGTCAGCATTTAGGGTTTGTATTTAACAGTTTTAGTACAGGCCTTTAACAAGCTCATTAAGTGTGGCTGCAGTGAATGGGCTGAGTATGGTTTCTTTCACAGTCCCAGGGGGTTGGGGTGGCCCTGCTGCCTGGCTGCTCCATGCTGGGTGAAGGGTGGGGTTGAGGGACATATGGACTCGCTAGGGGTAAAGAGACTTGCACAAAAATAATTGGACAGGAGTGTACTGTGGAGGTACACAGTAATGGTACACTGACTATTTTATTCATCTTTTTACTGACTCTTTCACACCACATACATGTACCTTTAGATAATGTCGCATGGAATGACATTAATGTCAAAAGATGGCACATATAAATTAATATGAATTTCGTGCTTATATTGAACAACAAAAGTTGCGGAAATTTAGATGACAGATTATCTGGTGTCACATTTGTAAAGCTGTTTCACTTCACTATTGTAAAAAATGTTATCAACTAACCAGGTAACATGAAAGCAAATATATTATTTACTATAGTGAAGTTAGAAAACTAATCCAGGGAGGGCTTTAAACACAAAGGAATAAGTCATGGAGCCTGGAATATGTATGATGAACAATGTGTCTTTTCAGAATAAAACAAAAGTGCGTTAATGTACACAGAGCTCCAAAACTTCACAATTTTAGTATATATATATATATATATATATATATATATATATATATATATATATATAAAAAACTCAATTCAAGGAGTTGTAGAAAAAAAAAATAACACAATCTCTATTTTTTGATAAAGTATTG
>JAVQJL010089973.1:0-16583 GCA_036024295.1 Nannoperca obscura | reverse complement strand
CTGTGTTTGTCTGCTATATGATATATTTAACTGAAATTGCTGATCCGAACAACCAATGATTTATAAAGGAAAATCTTGAAAATGATAAGGGGTGCCCAAACTTTTGCATGCCACTGTATGTACTGAAAAAAAACCCGTAAAACCACTAAATAGAAAATTTACAAAAATAATAAAAAGCAGAGCTGTGCATCATCATTCTTGAGAAATTAAACCAAGGAACTGCTGCAAGAAATTGCTAATGAATGCTACCTTTTGAGAGTGGCTGAGCAACACAAACAAGATAGTCCTGGGTTAGGATCTCTGACTCAATGAAATTGGGCTTGCGCATGGTCAAGAGTTTTTTTTTTCTCTTTTTGTCTTTGCACAAGTTTAAACCAATTGACATGCAGTGGTTGTGTATTTTCAAATTCCTCAGACCCTTTGTCACAGGGATGTTTCACATCCCCTGTTTCAGGAATTGGGTGATTTTGCTGAGGTGCAATTTGCCAATTTGAAGAGCTGCATTTGCTGACTCAGTTCCATCGGTTTTAATATGAAATTTATGTCAGTCCTTTGCGGAGGTAAGGCGATTTGCTTTTTCTTCTGCATAACTCTTGTCATGGCACAATCATCCTAAACCTCAATGAATATCATGTTAGTTTCACATGATGGACTGCACAGTTGCCATTTTCACTCTTCATATTGATGACCTGATGTCCTGCACAACTAAATTCATCATGAGCCCAAACAAGACTTGCAGCTGTTGTTGTGCATCTGCCATATGTCTCAGACACATTAGCAGCAATTTCATGACATTGTCCTTGGCATTTTTGAATGAGTAGTGCATCAAACATATCAAAAAGTGCATCTACAGTGGTGTGTGTACAACAGTGTGAACATTGTTATTCCCTGATTGTAATATCCATAGTTACATTCATGATAACATAAATCATGATGTAGGTTTGAAGGTAGTGAAGTGCTTTACAGCCCATAATTACACAAATGCGTTGCCAATGGTGCCATGGAAACTGCACTGTGGGAAAGAAAAAAATATGAAATAAACATGACCTTGGTGTGTCAACTGAAACAAATTAACTTTAAAAGACTGAAAAAAGTCTAAAAGACATTTTCAGAAATTTGTTTCTCTAGTCTTAATATATAGATTTTCTGCTTTAGTTTGTGACCATTAAAGTATTCTGATTCTGATTACATTTAAAATATTTTTAAAAAACAAAAAGAATTGATAGGAGCACCTTTGGCACAGGTAGTGTTCCTGTGGAACTGTGTTGTAATGTCTCTCGGTGAGACTGTCTGGATGAAAGAAAATTACATGACGAGAACAAAATGCTCGCACTTCATGAATAGTACATACATTTTCATACTACAAATGTTTTGTAGAAGCCTTGTCTTGTGAAGTGTTGCAGCATCTGTTGAGAGACACTGTTTTGTTTCTCTGTAAAATATTAATGTTGTATTAAGACCTCTTCTGTTGTCACCTTTGAAAAAACTATTTAACAGAATGCAACCTTTGAATCATCAATATGATGTAATCAACAAGCAAGTAAGCCATGCTAAAGTTGCTACATTCATGCATTAATCAGTCGATTGCTTTCACCAGCATCAAGCATTTTTTTAGGAGTAAGCAGTCAAATTAAAACGAATCATCATATTGTTGAGGTATTCATGGTTTAGAGTCCAGTGCTTTCTGTTTGAACTTTGCTGTGTATTGGGGGTTCAGTTTCTTTCTTCTGTACTATGTGTGCATGAATCTGCCACAGCAGGCCTCGAGTAAAGACAAACAAATTGCCTTAAATAACGTGTCCTCTGCTTATATTGCTGAGTCTTCTAGGGACAGCTGTTGTTAAATATAAAGGTAGAAAGGTGTTTTTCATTGGATTTGATTGTACTGTATGGTAACAATAGTAAGAACAGGCTCAATAAACCTCTGTTGAGCTTTAAATATTTTGTCAAACAGTCCTTTGCTAATCCAACAATAGAAATCCTATAAGAATCCTGTTGAATCCAGCCTACTTCAAAACAAAACTTTAAAAAGGTATTTCATAAGAGCTATAAACAATAAAGATGTATGATAATATTGTACAGGAATGGCACTGAAAGAACTGTGTTAGGATTTTTCAAATTCTATAGTATTCAGGGAGACATACTGGAAAGCTTTCTGTATCCCTTTGGATTAGGATGTTACAACCGGCTTGAAAAGCCACAGCATGAGGAGGGACACGACACTGGGTTAGATGCAAAAAAATGCAACGTGTTTACAAAAAAGGTAAACTAGGAAAGCAAACGAAGAAGCTGGGTCCTGTGACAGGGAGTGACAGAGTGTGGGCAGAGTAAGGACCCACTTACATAAACCCTGCCCACAACTTCACACAGTTAGTGCCCTCAATTAGCCATCAGTGAGCTGAACCTAGAACACAAAGACACAGAATGACAATTAACAAGGATCATATAGTATCTTTGGCACCTTTAATTAATCAATGAAATGTAACATAAAGGAAAGCTAAGTCTCTGTATTAGTAGTATTTGACATCCTTTAATTTAACAAACCAGTGCTACTCATGACCCAGACTTTGCAAATACAATCGTTACTATTATTCAAATACTTCTATTTACATATTAGATCTGATACAGTATTGTGTCAACCATGGCAGCTACTTGGTTCACAGACTGTCTCCTATTCTTACAACCCACACCCATACACACAACTTGAATTTGAAAGTAATCACTGAAACAGATGGCACTACTTGAATGCAAGGAGAACGCCAAGAAATTGTTTGAACATACTGAGTTTAATAGACACAGACAGGCACCTGATCGTTGAGCTGTGCTTTTTTTTCTTTTTTTTGTAATGATTTGCATGGTCAAATCAGACAGCCACAATCCGTCCCCTGTTACCTCGGATAACACCTGGCAATAACACATTTCCATCCTGAGGACATGTGCTGCATCAGATGGGTCATGTTGATCATATCTCAGGATGCAGTCTCCCACTACGATTTGCTTTTGATTCTGTCCATTTCAGCATTTTCACACAATATGTTTGTGTTTTCTTTTTTCAATTTCAAAACTCCACTGATGTAAGACATTTGTATCATATTATTCATTGCTAGCATATTGTTCTGCTTCACTATGTGGCTTACAGTATTAATTTATAGCAGTAAAGGAGTTTGAAATGAAATGCACATTAGTAATACCAACATGCTGTATGAAACTTGATTAATTTTCTTACTTCTGTCTGCTTTTCCTTGCATAATTATAATTTTATCTTGACCTGTCCACTGCATGGTGGATGATTAAATGATAAAGGGACATTTTTGAAACACAAAGAACAAACTATTGTCCTTTTGTGTGCTTTTACTGTATTTTGAGATAGCGAGAGAACTTTTGTTCTCAACAAAAATCAAGGAGTGTCCTCTGAATAAAAGTGGAGGTAATAATGAAAGAGACAATATACCATGTATTAGCTGGAAACCTGCTTGTCACATTTGAAACAACAAAGTTATTTACTCAAAAGGGTAATATTGTAATGGGAGATAAAAGTGTTATGAAAGTATATGAAAGCCCAGCTTTCTTCTCTTGTATGCTTTAGTAGAGATAGATTCATATACTTCTTCTGATGCTTGTTGTATTTTTCTGTTTTTTTTTCACACTGTCATGTTTATACTATATTTACCTGTGTTCATTTCCCAATATAAATAGCTCTTTTAATCACATTGTGTAATGTCAGTCTGTCCATCCATTCATGTATGTAGAGTATGTGGCTCAAGAGATGCCTAACACATTGATTTTTCCAGCTTGTACACAGCATATCATCAAACAATTCTGGAAAGCTCTCAAAAATATAGCATAATGCCAAGATAATATAGGGTGAGAACACCACTAAATGCCCTCATGTAGCCATGGTGACCAAGACCAATCATTAACCATCAAGGCCCTCTTATGCAGAGTTAATCAATAGACTGACTCATGCACACTGTTTTCCCAATCACAGGCCAAATCTGCAGCTTCTTCAGATGTGCAAGATTAACGCATTGTTTAAACAATCTAGAAAAATACATTTGTTCTGTTCAGTCTACCTTCTTGCAACTTAGTAGTGAGTTTTTTTTAAATTCAGTTTAGCCATGACATTTCCAATTCCACAATATTAAATAAGCATACATGTATCATCATTTTCTTTTTTGGTTGTTTGTTTGGTTGTTTTTGACATGGTATGCAACGATTGAGAGAAAATATGTTCTACAGTGCATAAAGTGCAGAAGATTTAGTCCTTATTGGACTTTCCTAAGTGATCGGCTGGTAATTGGTTTCATGTTTGTTCAATCAAGCCCTATATCGTTGATTTGGTGCACCTGTAGAGTAACCCTCATATAGGGTGACTCACCATGCATGCCTCATCAGAAAAGTCCAACATGGACTGAAATATTTCTATGTTTGCCCTCCATGCACGTTTGCACGTCTTTGTCTGTACAGCCCTGCAATGTATCAAATAGAAGTATTTAGTTTGTTTTTCATAAACTGCTAAATTACTTTGGTTTGTTTTTATTTTAATTTGCAATAATCTATTTCAAGTTGCACAAAATCGTTGTACCATTCATAAAAGGCTGGTAGAAGCTGACAGAACAACAACCAATTGACTATTAATAGAAAGCTTCTTACAGTTCCAAAGTTATTTGAAACAATTAAATTGGCAACAGGTTGGTGGCAGCTGTTTTATTGTTTGTGGCCAAACAAAATAATATATACAGTATAAACATAGAAACAATTTTGAACCCAAAGCCCTAAGGGTTTTGTTTTGTGTTTCTCTATCTTAGAGTGTTTGTGTCTCCGTCATCTATTTGAATGGAATGTAAATAGGAAGTCCCTATGATGGCTGGTTTAAGCACCACATTTGAAGTTATCTAGCAGAATTTCGGGAGCAGGACCACAGTAAGTCATATTCTCCTACATAAATACCCCCCCTAAACCCTCTCTCCGTTTTGCTCTCGCTTACTGCGCCCCATCCCCCTTTTCTTCCCGATTCTTTCTCTCTCCTCGGTAGGGTCCAAAAGGGGGTCCGTCATATCCGGGTGCCAAAACGGAGTCCCTACGAAGCTTCCCCAAACCACTGCATCATCAGAAGACTGATCGTATCATTGTTAAAATAAATCATTCAAACGTATCTCGTTGATGATGTGGTCCTTGCTAGTGAAAGGTGCAACATAAATGGTGTTAAATGGAGCAACCTTGTTTTCAGATGAATGTGCTCAGCATGAATGCACAGAGCAACGCTAAACATTTCCTCTATTCCCTCTTCTTTTCCAGTCATTTTAGTCAAAGCTGTTGAACGACTAGTTTTTCATGTTTATCTAGCGATGTGGGAGTCTCACACATGACTTGCTCTGATCCAAAGGTGGCAGAAAGACATGCTTACAGTGATGACAACCGTTTTCCAAGGAGAGTAGCTATCGAAAACATGATGACACCAGATGACATCATAAATGAATTTACATACCAGAGCATTTTCTACAGTCTCTGCTCTCAGCGGAGGGACTGCTACACAGTGTACAGAAAGCACTGTGATCATCAGAAGCCCTAGATTAGACATGAAACAGAACAAATCTGCATTAGCTGTACGGATTTGTCTCCAAATGCACATTTATCAAAAACATTAATGGTTTTCCGCATGGTTGAAAATAAATCTCTTTTTTTTTTCATTCCAGGGTTATAAAGATGCCAGAGATGAACAGGTACCAAATCTAGTGACAGCTCTCTGGAGAATTGGTAGCATCCAGAAGAAATCATCAATTACCAATCAACTAGAATTAAAGGAGAGAATTTAAAGAGACCATTGCATAACAACCACCAACTCGAAGGAAAGGAAAGAGGAAAGACAAAAAAGATTAAAACGAAGCAGAAGATAGAAAGCTAGTTTCTGCTTTCAAACACACTGAAGGAAATATAATACCAGAGCACCATATATACCATTTTGTTGCCATGTCAATATTTGAAGTTATCTGTAGTTTCAAAACTCCACGTGGTGGCATTGGATGGATGGTTAGTTGGACAATGATATAACATTAGTGTCTCAGTGGCTCTCCCTCCTTTTTTCCTCCATTTTTTCAATGGTCCATTCACTCATCCATCCCTCATTTCACTACAATCTAACCATCTAAAGATGTCGTACGTTCTGCTATTGGATGCTAAAAAATTATTTTCTCCCAACAAGCGAAGATAACTGCTAGGCGGAGATCATTTAGCCGGTTTCCAATACAAATCAACTTGTTTCAAGGATTTTGTATGGCACCAAGTATAATTTCCTTGATGTGGAGCATTCTCTCGTTTTGGGGATATATTACAGCCATTTCTACATGACACCTGGTAACAAAGGAAACTACAATGAGAACATATCAGTCGTCTTACTTCAATGCCAGATGCTGTTTCTTTGCTTTAAGAATTTCTTGTGTTGAAGCATTGCTGGTAGTGTGTTCATTTAGGTGTATATGAATGATCCTATGCTTTATCAGCAGAGTGACACGTTCTTGTCACCACATCTCTTGTCAGATCGGACCGGCCTGCAGTAAGTGTGCAACATCAAACAGGGAACACTGATTGCATTTTTTGGGGGGTGCAGCTTGTTTTGCCCCCGTCAATTTTGCCTGTACTTTAATTTATTTTGGGGGTTTTTTGTGTCAATTTTATGTGAAAACAATGAAAAGAAATGGGAAAAACACAGATGTGTTAACATACAGTTGTCTGAGCCTCCAGTATGCCCAGAGATTCTTAATCACTTCACGCAGATAAAAGCAGAGAGTGAAGTAGATGATAACATTCATTAGCATTCCATGCTACATCTCTGCTGTTTGCTGCCTTTTAGCTGCTTTGTTTAGGTATACCTTGGATCTCCTCCAATTTCCAGTCAATCCACACTTTGGGTGGGAGTGGCTTTGCCAGTCAACAGGAAGACAATGAATGTTGGTGACACATGGTAAGGCAGGTTAAAAAAACTTGTTTAATGTTCATCTGTCTGGGCAAGTAGAGCTCTCTCCTTCTCCCTGTGTCTCTGTCTAATTAGGAGAGATCTGCAAGCTGCCATTTGGTAGTATCGATTTGTACTACCTGTTACAAACAAGGCTCTAGCCCCTCAGGATGATGTCTGTGGAGTGTTTACCCACACCATGTAGTGATTATTGGTTTGCTGACTTTGTTTTTCAGGATATGAATAAGTGTCTACACTACAGGTAAGCCATTATCATCCATGATGTGTCTCTCTTGAGCTCTGGTGTGTGAGCAAAAGAGCAGCAGAGAGAGAAAGAGAGAGAGAAAGAGAGAGAAAGTAAGGAGCAGTGAAGCACATTAATTCCACATCAATAAATTTTCAAAGGGTTTATGTGTATAGAGAGACAGAGGTATATGAAAAGGCAATGGGAGAAATTAAGAAGTAATGTAGCAAGTAATTCAGCCATATGTTGGTGTTCACCTTGGGGGAGAGGCGATATCAGAGGAACACATGTATTCAAATCCTAAAACTGTAGGTGACGTTTCAAAGGACACAGTCAACAGTGTGTAGCCTCCCTTCTGTCAGATGGGTCAGATGACTGTGTAATGTGAGAGATGTCACTCATACTGATGAACCCTCAGAAAATTATTACGTGTCCATAGTTTCCCATCAGTTCTACAGAGATGTTTAATGTCTCGTCCCTCCCATTACTCATCCCTCAACCTCCAAAAATGTATTTTCAAATAAAAAGAGAAAAGGCAGCGATGAAATCTGCCTTGTTCACGGCCGACTGGCAGTTCCACAGTCCTACAGAGAGAGAAAAGGCTGAGGAAGAAGTTCTGGGGAAGTGACTGAGGTTTGAAATGTTGCGTTTACGCTTGGTGAGGTATCTGCGTCTACGGGTGGAATAGTGGACAGAAATACTGTGAAAACACATTTTGAAGTACAAAAGTTAGGTTAAGAGCTAGCTAATGAGAGTAGGAAGTAGTAGTTTAGTACTTATCAGAAGGGCGATCCTTCCTTGGTGGACTCCCTTGTCTTTGCATGACCGGAGTCTTCACATGACAAGGCTGCCGCTTCTGCTGCCACTACAGCTCCTGGAGCTGCCTTAAGTAACTAGCTAGCACAGTGTCTCAGCTATTTGCAGCCCGTCAAATTAGCAAAACAAAGGACAGCGTGGTATCGAGTGGTGGTATCAAAACAGTTTCAACACACTACAGTAGGAGACAACGCTAAGCCAATGACAAAAATCAACAACAGCAGATGACTTTCTACTAATACTATCCTAGATATAAGACCCTGGTCTGATTAGCCAGTAGCAGCACAGTTTAATTCTAACTACAACACACTGTAAACGAAACTAGCTTACTTACAGATAAGGCAAGACGGCCTAAAGTTCACTTCACAAAGTCCCTATGCACTAAATTATTGCGAGCAGCACAAGCTTTCCTGGTGGTTTACTATATTATGTACACTGTCCTGTAGTAATTTGTTTGTAGGTCTGTTGATCTGTTGTGGCAGGTCGTTTGGACAAGATTTAGACAACCAACAGCAGCACTTAAAAAGTGTATGGTTTTGTCATGAGTGACGACTCTGTGCTGTCAGTGTATTCTGATAACTAAAGTAGCCTAGATTTATTTCTTACTGTCACATTGTGTCATTGACAAACCATCATAAGGGGCTGTCAAGGTGTGATTTACAATGTTGGAAAGGCATTTTGAAAGTTTTTTACACAAAATTGTAAGTTTAATGCTATGGTTTTATAGGACAAATTACAAATACATTGAATGCATAAATTAAGAAAATCACTTGTCATCAAACAAAAAATATTCTGAATCTTGCATAAGGATCATGATGCAAGAATTGACCGACCTGTCTATAGCAGGTGCAAATAAAGGAGCTATACTTAGAAGAAGGATGTTTCCACCTAAATGTCACCAAAAAACATTCTTGAAGTTGCTGTCAGGCAAGCAAGAATGAAATATGTGAGCTTTTAAATTATCTCCATCTAATGTGCATGCAAACAACTCTGCACATTAAAGAAACATTTACATTAACATGATGTAAAGCTAGTACTGTAATTGCAATAGTTTTTACTTAATCTTCGATTGAAAAGCCAGGAAGTAGTCAAACATTTCTAAGTAACGGTGTAAAACACATTGAGTTTATTTTTTAGTTATAGTGATGCCACCCTCAGTGAGACCTTGCTCAAAGTATTCCTCAACATAAACAACCCATTTTCCTTATTTAACTGAAAACTGATACATTCATGCATGCCATTTTGACCTGGGAGCATGAGGACACATTGCCTCATCACAAACTGTGCACTGTGTATTCAGCTACTACACACTCACAGACAAGCAAAGTGACATAATTTAATTTGAGCAGCAAAGTTTAATGTACAGCAAGGTTGAGGGAAAACAAACATGAGAAAATGGTTAATTTCAGTCATCAGTCACCTCTTTATGAAGCCCCAAGGTGTTCAATATTAAATAAATATTTTTTTAATAAATAATGATGAACCATGCATCAAACTTTAATACATTGTGTAAAATATATAACTGAAACAGTAATTTAACAAATTATTACAATTTAACTTTTTTTATTATGAAATGTGGAATGTCATCATTCATATTTTCAGAGTAAGATAGTTTTAAACTTCTTCATTTTTATAACCAATAGAATTTTCAGACTCACAAATGGGTGAAGATTGAGAAACCGTGATACACTGTATATATTTCTCCAAGTGAAAATAAATGAGCCTGCTCATTATTCTCTATTGTAATTTAATATTTTATTACAACAATGAGAGCACACTCACTAAACTAAAAGCAGAGCATTGCCCATGCACATTACTGAGGCTGTGTTGTTATTGCAGGCTGCTGGATTCTGGTAAGAGAAGGGCCACAGGGCTTCTGTTGCAAAGTGATTCAGCTTGTGACTTGGCAAATCTGAATTCATTGCTTCGCTTTATATAAAAGCCCTGCGTGGATGCAGCTGTGGCTGTGGGACAACAGCTAGTATTAAACAAATCTGCTTTCTTAAGTCTACATCGCTTATTGAAGCGTGTGTGCGTGCATGTGTGTGTGTGTTTGTGTGAGTGATTCAGTGAGAGAGAGGTACAGAGAAAGAGAGAGGGAGAGATTTGACTCACCAACTGTTGGCCTACGAGCTTGTCTATGTTTATTCATTTGGCCCTTTCATGCATTCCTGGTTGCATTTAATGCCTTTGAGCCTAGAAATGATAGGAAAAACGCCTTTTGATTTTGCTATATGTTGGATATAAATAGCTGTTGAGAATACACTATGGCATAACACTGCAACTGTTTTTGATTATAGCACTGTATCATTGTAGCACTATTGTAAATAGTAAATTAGAAAATGTTAAACATTGTACGACATATAATGTTTTTAAATAAAGAAATATGGTATTTTTCTGAATTAGGTCAAAGCACGTAATAATGTAATTCCAGCTGTTGTCCTATAGATGCACCTGCGGTTTGTCAGGAAGGTCAAAGGCAAAACACAATGTAACAACAGTAGATAATGTCCTTGTCCACCCACATCAAGTTAAACATTATACTGTATGAGAAAGCGAATAGATTATGCAGAAAATACAAACTTTAATTGCAGAAGAAATGTAGATGATGATTCACATTAAGCTCCCCAGAGGACAAATATGTGTGACTTTAAAATGGAACACTTATTGTTTGTAAAACTGACACACACTCACACACACACATACAGACAAGTGTAGATTAAATGGGACCATTAGTAGAGATACCTAACATCATTGTTACTGATGTTATTATTATTAAATAGCATGACATTTCTGTCATAAACACTATCCATGATGTGGATCACTGTTCATCACTGGCAGGTAACCACATATCACCAATTCCACCAAGTTATTCGGATCATCCTGCTCACCTGTGTTTTCCCTACGTAACCTCTGTGCTCTCTCCACAAACTGCTTAGTCTAGAGGAAAAATTCCTCTCAAGAGACAAATGTTAGTGTATTGAAAAGAGAGTGTTAGTACTTCAGGTGTATCAAGTATTTTTTTGGTCCTCTGTTTTTTACTATTTTCAAGTCTACTGTGTTAGATCCTACTTGCCTATTTATTTGAATGAGTGTTCGTGTGTGTGTTCTGTGTGTGATCGTGACACTAAACGTGTCTCAGGTTTATATATAATTCATTATAGTATTTAAGTTGGGCCACACATCTTGGCACTACCGAAGTAACAGTATTGTATTCTTTTCACCCAATGCTTCACACAGACTGTCTATGAAGATTTGACATAATACCTAAAAAATGTTAATTTGAACTTGGCTTTCTATTCTAGTTGTTGACTTGACGAAGTGTGAAATTGATGTGTAAAGTGAACAAAAGTGTAAGACCTTGAAAGACATTGTCATTGACCATCATAAAGTAAACAGAATACATGCACGAATGGCACTTATGCTTCACATGTAAACAGCCTCTGCTCTAAAGTAGAGCGTGTGATGATGTTAATAGGGTTGCTACAGGGCCAGGTTCTGGACACGGTCGTGGCTTTTTTCATGATTCATTTTACGCTTCACTCAGTGGAGTCACCGGGCTATCAATCTGCAGAGGGGGACAAAGAAAAAGATATCAAAAAATATGTGTTGTGACACATAGTCCAAAGGGCTTTTTAAAAATAACTTTGAGGGTTGAGCTATATATTTTCGGGATGGTAGCCATCCACATATCATGAATACCTGTTTCAAAAAGTAAACTTCACCTAGAGTTTGCACATTTGAGCCAAAGGCTTCAGAACATTGTTACCCATAAAACATGGGCACATAATTACTGATAACTTTGATTAATAAAATGAAAATATTTTGTGCATTATATGTGCATGTGTGAGCAAGTGACTTGTAGTGCTGCCAAGTAGAGATTAGTTGAATAACCAATTTATGTTGCATTGTGGTTTCAAATATTTCTGTTAGCAAGATCCTCTTTGCTGATACTGATATTGACTGACCGAGAGATCTCCACCCATTACTACTCACTCACAAGAGCAAAACCCATACAACTTTATGTCAAAATATCACTCAGGGATCTTAGACAAAATACTATGTGTTTAAAATCAGACAAACAATAACCACTGAACAACAGAGCTGAATTACTCATCAGCCTGTCAATGTAAACTCTGGGATGTATAAACCTCGATCTTAAACATTGATTCTGTTGGTGTTTTCAGTCTGTGCATGTGCCAATGCTATGCCTCCACTTTACTCTTGGAATAAAGTGGTGCTAAATGATAAAATGGTGTTTCTATACACTAGTTGTAGAATTTCTGCTTGTTGTTAATGGGAGTGAACGAAAAGTAAAGTCACTGATATCAAAAGCTAATAACAAGAAAACATTAATCCCCCTGATCTTCCTTGTTGTGTTTTGTGGCTTTAGTAAGGTGTTGTTGCTGTTGGCTTTTACATATTACTCTGGATGTTACCTCAATTATAATACAAGCCATTTTAACTCAGAAATTGGGTTACTGCAAACCATAAAATGCTTTAAATTATTCAAATAAGAACTATAATCTGCCTGATTGCAGTGATCAGGTTTGCGTATATGTAAAGATACAGATTTTTAAGCATGCATGCATTGTTACCAGAAATACAGTAATGGTAAAAGGCGGATGTTTTCTGTGTTGCTGTAAATGAGGTTTGAGCACAGGCCAAAACTAAAGAAAAACATGTTCCACAGAACAATTATCTTGAAACAACAAGTAAATAATACATAAGTGCAGATACACAGTATGTAAATAAAATTCAAGTTATTAGTATGTCTGCAATCATTAAAACATGGCATTCAGATCAGAAGCTTTGCATTTATAATGTCGGAACTTAAAGAGGTGGTTAAATAGGTTCACATTTATTTCAGGTCTTTCTTAAAACAATACTCACATGCCCATATGTACATTCAAAGAGAAAGCGAGTCCTTGTAATCGCTCATCGGGTCCATTTTGGCAACAAAGAGATCCCTTCTTAAAGCAAAAATGTCATAGTTCATTCTTAACTAACATAGTACAGTGTGAATTTAATAATGTAGTAAGGTAAGAGAAATCTAAAAGAAACCTAAAAAGGACCAATATTCATTCAGGGTTCATACAGAATCTGATCGTATGGGGTATGTAGATAAGAGCTCTACCTTTGGACTTTGGCAGCATTGTGTTAGAGTTCTGTAGTATTTAAATGATTTTCATGATGAGAATGTCAGGATTTATATGCCGCAAAATACAATTAAGGCATATTATGGAACACCAATATTACAGGACTTACATTTTATTCGCTTGGCATTTGGCTTCCAGAACATTATCAGCAGGGCACAGTTTGGGAACTTGAGTTAGGCTAGATACTCTTCTGCATGTCAGCCAGTAGTGAGTCTGGGAGGGATTATGGCAAAGGGCAAGGCTTAAATTGCTTGCAGAGGAGTTTTGAGAAAAAGCTTATCACTGGTGTCTGTGGGGTTTTGCACAATGCTATCCATGCAGGGTCAGTCTGAGCTCCTCCACTTAAATATAGAGTGGAAACTAGCCTCTGGTTTATTATAGAATGTCGAGCTATATTAATTAAGCAAAACTCAAGCCAGAGAGAACAAGATCATTTGTTTGTATGTGTTTTTTTCAGTTTATTGGCCCTGTCTGATTCTGTCTGTATCTGTATTTTTCTTTGTTGGTTGAAGTCTCTTAACTCTTTCGCTGTCTCGGCTTGTTCAAACAGGCGCAATACCAAAATTCACTAACTTGCCATATTGGGTATACACATCCACATACATCAGCCTTGTAAATTATCCTATAGTAATGATAATTTGTAAAAATAACAATATCTCGATTTTGTAATTAACATGTATGTGATTCTTCACTGAATGGTAGCCTGCAGACTGGAATTTTGATTGATGGAAAATTGCTGGTCACCCAAAACAGTAAAAAGTTTTGCTTTGCACTTCTGACTCTGCGTGGTCTGGCCTGACTTCCCACTTGTGAATCATTTTGTTGATACGGGAATCTGTTCACCCAGCCCACTTTCTTCCACTTCCAAACAGAAATACAGTATTTTAATATTGTTTTTTTTTTATCCTGCAAGTGGCAGAGATCAAGTGTCTTTTGTTTTGCAGCGTTTTCTGGTGCAGTGGAGCAGCTTGTGAGCTGAAGCTAACAGAGAAATGCCTGAAAGCAATCTTTACATTTCACAAGAAACACTATACAAAATGCCTACTGCATTTCTGGCCACAGACGTTAAATATTGACTCCAGTTCATCATATTGATTGTCAATTTGCAGAAGTAATGTATACTCAGAAGGAAAGGTGCACTCATCTGAAATACTGGATTGCAGGTGTGTTTAGATTAAGTGTGTACATGTATTGCAGGAGGCTTTGAATACATTGGACTGTAGAAAGCATATCACTAAAATATATTTTCCTTGTACTCATCTAGCCTGAGATGAAAAATTGTTTTGATGACAGAACAATAATGGATCAGTGCAATTTAATTTTATTGTAGTGTGTAGAAAAGATTGATTGCATAGTGGGTGTTTGTGTGTGTGTGTGTGTGTGTTTGTGTGTATGTGAATGACACACACAATTACACTGCTTTAAGTTTTGCTCAAAGTGAAAAACGAATGATGCAACAAAACCTTTACGCGGGTTTAAAGTGCATTAATATTGGTTACACATATATTGTAACCAGTGTTGGGAAGGTTACTTTTGAAATGTAATAGGTTACAGATTACTAGTTACCCTGTTTAAAAAGTAATGAGTAATGTAACTATTTTGATTACTTCATTAAAGTAATGTAACTTATTCCATTTGATTACTTTTTGATTACTTTACTTTAACAAATGTTTTAAACTGGGCAATTAAGCTAAAAAGTCTTAAAATATACATTTAAACCAGGCAGTGTAAACCCCCAACAGTTCTCAACACAGATCACTGTCTCCCTCAGTGCAGCCTAACATATTCATGTTGTTATTATTATTAAATAAAGTGATATTCTATAAAGAATACGGTTTAAACCCAATGATCAACCATGTTAATGTGTGTTTTATATTAAATATATTTTAGAGAAGTCAAATCACATCCAGGCCAAACCACTAGTAATATCCTCAGATGTGTCCACGAGGTGGCACTACGGTTCATTTTGATTTAGTGGAGAAGAAAACGACACGATAGGTTTCATGGAGAATCTGCTTCGTCCTTCACTAACAGACCAAACTGGCAACAAGTGTCGTTGTGTGCCAGCAAAAAGCACAGTATGTAGCATAGTTAGCATCAAATCATTTAGAAATGTCACAACCTAATGACCTCTCTGAGTCAATATTTAATAAAAACAGTAAGTAAATGTTCATGGGCGAACAATCACTATTCAAGGAGGACCACCGTTAGCTTCTAAGAGCTTCTATCCAGGCGTTTATAAATGGAGGTGCGGCTCTGCTAAAGGTGTCTGTTACCTAGCTACTCGTTAGCAATAAATCTGTCATTAATGGAGATTAAACCTAAATGTACAGCTACTAGACGGACAGCGAGCTAAATATAGAGCTACATTACGTGGTGAGACGAGAGGTCGGCCTAGGATACTTTATTCTGTCCTTGCCGTTGTCGCCTAGTGCTTGCTCATGGTGGGAACGTTGGGTCTTTGTGTGTGTGGAAGTTGGTCTCGACCGGCTCCATGTGATTGAGTGCCCTAAGATAACTTTGTTATGATATGGCGCTATATAAATAAAATTGAATTGAAATTGAATTGAATAAATGGATAATGCAGGAACCCAACTTAACTGCAACAGTAATTTCATGAGTCGCAAACCATGGCAACAAGTGCCTCATAGCTGTGTTCATCCCTTTTAAGTGTTCCCTGGAAACACTGCCGATTTGTGTATTTGGTTGTGCTATTTGGTTTTTGCAACGTGTTTGTGTATTTGAAACGGTTTTCTAAATGCTGTGCATGTGTTGTGAAGATTTCTTCTTAATTTGCTTGTGTTTTTTCTACTTGCACGTCTTTTATTAAGTTGCAGTGCATTGAGCTCTTAGGGCCACTGTACTTTGCCTCTGTGACATGCACTCCAGTACTCAGTATACCTTGATATCACAGTTGGTTGTTAGGGTGTGAGCAGAAAAGAAATGCGCTTGATACTTTCAACCTCAGAGGCCAGCACCTTGCATGGCAGCTCTGTGTGTAAATGGGCGAAAGAGATGAATCTGTAAAAACGCTTCAGGAACAGTTGAGGTTGAAAAGTGCTATATATGTGAAGTCCGTTTATCCAAATAACCTTAACCCTATCCATAAAATCTTCTTTGATGGAAATTCTATAACTGTTGTGAAGAGCCGGTGAGGAGGAGGAGCTGTCTGCAGGGGAGCAGGAAGTGAAAGGAGGGGCCTGGCCTGATCAGCAATAAATGGA
Organism: Nannoperca obscura; assembly: GCA_036024295.1. Classification (NCBI taxonomy): domain Eukaryota; kingdom Metazoa; phylum Chordata; class Actinopteri; order Centrarchiformes; family Percichthyidae; genus Nannoperca; species Nannoperca obscura. The sequence continues at coordinate 188 of JAVQJL010089973.1, read as the reverse complement.
GGATCAGATTCAGGTGTGAGCCCTTTGCACTTCCTGTATCGGAACCGTGGGCCTGCTTTCAGCAATTTGTTTGACTGAGTGAGAAAGTGAGTTCCTTTGTTCTTATATATTGGGATTGTATTGTTTAATATGTGGGTTTGGGTTAAGGCAAGATGATTGTTTCTTTGTACCTTATAATGCTGGCAGTT
>JAVQJL010089971.1:0-36208 GCA_036024295.1 Nannoperca obscura | reverse complement strand
GACGGGGGATCCTTTGGTTGCTTTTATTCCCCCCCCCCCCCCCCCCCCCCCCCCCGCAATACTCACCCTGTCTGGTGAAGAAATGTTTTCACCTTGAGGGACGAACTTCAGAAAAAGCTGCAGTGAAATGGAACTCAGCCAAAACCTCACTTTTAGTTTGCGTGTTGATTTATTTGATAAGACCAGTAGCTGCTGTAACACACCAGAAGGAGACAGGGGAAGTGTGCTCGTCTCTCAGTCTCTCTGTAGAAGCTCAGACGCTTCCAGGCACCTTTTCAATCTGTCACACTGCAAACGATGTTGAAAGGTCACATCAGGTGAAGCTACATTTCTCATCAGGGATTGGATACGGTGGCCTGTAGAGGACAGTAGCTTCAAAATTCAACCAAACCACTGTGACTGAGGACGGAAGCTGTCTTAACATACGTGACCCAAGTATATTTGATCATTTGTCTCAGTGCAGACGTTTTAGGTTATTTCTTCTTGGATTTTATTACAATATCTGAAATGTTTCTATTCCCTATAATGTTGTGAGCGTGAGAGAAGTAATGCAGATAAAGGCAGATGTGCCATACAAAGCCTGGGTTTACGTGTGAATGGAAAGCCCCAAACTGTAAATACTGATATGAGTTGTGATTATGACGTGATATTAAGCATGGATTCAGCATCCAGCAAGTTTACAAAAACATCTGAAGCTGGATTGTAAATAGTGTCCTGTATCAGTGTGTTTGCAATGCAACCTCCTACCACAGCTCGCCCTCTGCTGTATGAAGGTGGCAACAACAGGACCCATGCATTTCTCCACTGATCCTGGAACAGATCAGACAAACCGGGGTTTTCATACCGTCACATCAGGTTTTCTCTGAAGGTTTTAAATCTTTTACTACGCCATCAGCGATCTCATGATGTTCAAACATTTAATCAGGGACATTTTTACTTTACACAGTTTTATGATTGCAGGGAGCACTTCTAATTCGCAGTTCAACACACACTTAGACTTTACAGAAATACAGTAAATGAAAGTTCTTACTGGAATCAGTCTATTTTAAATACAAGGGCAGAAACATAAAATGTGCTTCTCCTTTTATTTTTAAAGAATCTATTTAGTTGTAAAGCATTAGAGTAGTATAATTTAATATCTTTCCATTGTAGTTGTACTTTTTTAAATTATTGAAATACTTTAGAAGAATTATGATGGGATATTTATTTATGAATCAAACAGTTACATTCATGACATTTACATCCCCAAACAGCCAACAGGAAGTGGCTACCAATTTAAGTCTGCAAAAAGCCCAACTAGCTCAACTGGCTTCTTAAACCTGATGCTGCGTTCAAACTATGTGGGAAAGATTATTTTAAAGCAGCTAAAATCGATAGATTTTTTTAATAACAATGGATCAAATGAGTGCGTAACATCATAGTGATGAACCCAGAGAATTATCACCCGACTCTGCAGCTCTTTCAGCTCATTGTTTAATTTGACTGCTTTGATTCACTGTCACGGCTCTAAAACCTTGATTTCAGTGAAATAGCTCTAAAAACAGACAGTTAGCGGCTAGCTGGTGAACATTTAGCTGGTGGAGCATTTAGCAGGGCACCAAACACAGAGCTAAAGGGAAACTGAATATTGTGACTCCAAACGTTGTTCTGTGTCAACAAGTTTGCCGAATCAAAAGACAGTGTTTGCTTCTGCTGCCGTCCAAGTGGCCAAAAAAGCAGTTGAATGATTAAATTTCATCTGCATATAGTCTACGAACCCAAATCACTAAGGACAAAGACTATTTTCCAGCCATGCTTTCCACTAGTACTTACATTTACCATTTTCCCCATATGACTTGAATGATCTAACCATCTGCCAAAGGGGAATTTTTCCTGACGTGCCCCAGACTGCCAGCTACCACCTAAGGGCTACATTTGCATCATGTGGGGCTTCCTAGCTCTCTGACCGTCCTCCCACACCAGAGGAGAAACCTGCCCTCAGGTCCACCTACCCAGAACCAGGAATAGATTTTTGGCCCACGAGCAAAGTCTATATCCACAGTGAAACCATCCCTTTCTTCTGAAGGTCTGGATGATTTGGGGCTGCATGTCCGCGGGCTGCGTTGATGTCAAAGTGCCAGACGAAGTCATGACTGGAATACAAGCTAAAATACTAAAAGGTGCTTAAATTCAGTGTTGCAGGGGTTCAGAGAGTCACGCCGTGTATCAGGTTGAATGAGGTTACGCCTTTTTTTCTCCGAATACACTGTTTTTATCAAAACTTTATGTGACAGACAGACAAAAAACACATATTTAAAATGAGTCACACTGTAGCCACTCCTGTCTAGATGTGATATCTAACTGCTTGTACGGCATGTCCCATGCCCAGCACTTACCCGCCCATGAATGTGAGATATTTTACTAATTTAACTTCAACTTTTGGTTCTGGGAAACAGCATGCCACTACTGCTCGCTATTTAACTTATAAAATGACAGATTTATTTACTCTAAAGTATGTAAATATATTTAATTACATATCTATTTTCTTTTGTATATTGCCCTCTTCAATTTGTTCAGTATAAAAGTTGATTATACATATTTACTGTCTGTGGTTGGATTGCAAAGGGTTGTAAAAAAAATAAAAACGCTCGCTGGCTCCAGAATCTCAACAGGAAACAGACTTGCTTGCAGCTTGAAACGTGCGCTGCAGATTGCGCTTCATATTTTCTCGTGCTCTTCTTTTTGAAATATAGAAATGACACAAAAGCTGCTTCAAGAAAAACGGTGTGAGAATTTGTGACCTCACCCGGCCGCACACTGCCAGATCACGCCTCCTTCGTCGCCGTCGCACAGAGTCTGTCAGCGTTTGTTTTCCCTTTAACAAAGTGAAGGGAACTGGTTCTATAACGAGCTGGGATGTTTACAGCCGCAGCGGGACGTCGTGTACATAAAGGTTTACAAGGGAGGAAAACTACAAGACCAGAGCTGCTTTCTCATGATCCACTCAGTGTTTGTTTGTGCGTTTCTTCATGAAAATGTATGCCAGGACTTAACTTGTGTGTACATTGTTTTGTTTTTTAATAACCCCCCCCCCCCATCTGTCCTGTTATGATCCCCGCCCCCCCGCCTATGTAAATGTAAATGTTTTGTACGACTACATGGTTTGTATATGAGAAATGAATTGTAACTGCATCATTTCAAAACCTTTAAAGTTTAAAACATGAGAAACGCAAATGTCTGTTTTTTTGTGGTCATTTATAAAAACTAAATAAATTAACTGTGATGGAATATGATTGGACAAAGTCTCCATTTTCATGCATTAACGTCCTGCCACGGTGTACATTCAGAGTCCAGTTCAGAGATCGATGGGCTGGACTCTTGACTCAGCACTGTCCCATGTTTCACTGCAGACCTGTGACGTGTCCCCTGCAGCTCACGTGTGTTCAGCTCTTCTACTTCCTCATAACACTGACAACAGTCCTGCAGACACTGACGGAGTCTTGCAAACCAGTTCTTCCAGCCTGCTTATGGTTTCCCATCCTGGAGGATTTCATCTCTCTCCTGCAAACATAAACACAGGCACACAGTGACTCTCAGCGGTCACATTCAGTCCCCTTTAACCTCACAGCAGTCCCGAGTGCAGACCAGCCGGTGCAGACCAGCAGGTGCAGACCAGCCGGTGCAGACCAGCCGGTGCAGACCAGCAGGTGCAGACCAGCCGGTGCAGACCAGCAGGTGCAGACCAGCCGGTGCAGACCAGCAGGTGCAGACCAGCAGGTGCAGACCAGCAGGTGCAGACCAGCCGGTGGAGACCAGCAGGTGCCCTAACTTTGGGTCACCGTATCTTGTAACTCCTCTCAGGTCATTTGCTAGAAGTATAAGAACACACTCACCTATCTGCGTCGCTTGTTGCCTTTGATTTTCTGGATCTCCTTGGAGCTGAGGACCAGCATGCCGTTCTTGAAGCGGCCCACCTGACCTGTCGGGGCTGTGCCAGAACCAGAGGACACCTTCTTCTTCTTGTCCCTGGTGGAGGTGGCAGCAAAGACAAAAAAAGGTTTCAACCACAGGTGCAAAGGACTGGATAAATACTAAATAATACATATATATTATATTTCTGATTTTCAATCTTGAAAAAGGATGTTAAGAAAAAACACTAGAGCTGTGTTTTCTATCCATATATATATATATATATTATCTACAATATTGTAATAATATACAGATTCAAGGACACATAGAGAAAATATTTGCTGACATGTTAAAATCTTCCAAATTAAACATTACTCTCAAAACTTTTTACATCACCATCATCAAATCCTAGAGAAGTAGGTTTGATGGCTGTCTCACTCACCTTTGATTACTCGGCTTCTTCTTTTTCTTCAGGTCCTACAGAGCAGTGGTTCAGGGTATAACAAGAAGAAAAGGCAGAATAATTTTTATTTTATTTTAAACGTGTTAATGATTTAATAGAAATTGATTATTTGTCTGAAATGACAGCACCTATAAGCTTTTAACTGACAAAATAAGAAAATAAATCCACATATAATACAAGTCCAGCTGGTTTGGAGTGAAGGTGCAGGTCTTACTGGCTGAAACGCCTCCTTTGATTTCTGCTTCTGGTCTTTGATCTGCTGCTGCAGCATCTTGTAGTTGACACAGTCCTTCTTGGGCGGCTGATTAAGAGACAGTAATTGACTTGTGAACTGTTCTACTCGGGTATTAAACTCTGTGCTGCTAATTAAATCTATATGGAGAATTTTCCTTACTCGGGCTCCCAGCATCACAGCTCGGTCCTGTTCAAAAACACGCTGCTGCTCCTTCTTATAGCCTGTGATTCCAAAGCGATGGACCTCGAGACGAGCCTGATGCGAACACACGCAAATACAGTGTGAGGCCAAACACATCACAGAGATAAAGTGGGCTAAATGTAAGGTAATTACATCAACTCAGGGTGCCATCATCTACGGATACATACCAAATCACATTTTTTCCACATAACAATGCAGCAACAAAAACTTTAAATTTTAACATGTAATTAGTTTCTGCTGCTCTTAACATTTAAAAAAATAACATACACAGGAAATTGTGATAAAACCGTCACCTTTTCCAAATTTAGTTCTTCTAGCTGGTCGCTTTCCTTCTTCTCCGTCATCTGAAGGGCCTTGACGTGAGGGCGGCAACAAAGACACGAGAAGTGGGAAAGTGAAGTGAATGGACGGTGACAGGAGGAACATAAACAGAGAAGGTTTGCTAGAGATCACGCAGCAGCACAGAGGAGGTCAAGAAAGATGAAAAAGTTCTGCATTTGCACAGATAGATTACATTTTGTACTGTGATCAACTTGCTTGTTATAAAAGAAGATTTACTGTCAGTGTTATTGACAGGAGTTAAAGACCACATTTCCCATTAACTCTGTTGCTTCATGCAGCAAAGAGGATGTTGTCGCATCTCTTGCAACAGAAAATGAACTTCACCATCTACTCTTTCTTTGGCCAGAAAGCTGTTCCCAATACACAGTTAATGCACCAGAGAACAAGCCATATTGTTACCTGAATCCATAGCATTCGGCCTTAATAGCACCAGTCTATGCTGAACTGTGTGCTTTAATAAATGAAGTATACTTACAGGCATTTTGCTGGGGGCTGGCGCCTGCTGGGTTCTCGGTTTCTTTTTAGGGTCCTGAAATGTCACAACCTCCACCTGCCTCACCTGCCGGATGGTTGGACCTGAGTAAGACATGACAGAATGAACCAATGAGAAAAGGAGGAGTGGACACATGCCTGGCAGAGGAGGGGAGTGTGAGAAAGTGTTTTAAAATATCCATACGGCATGACGAATGATCTGATGACCCTTGAATTGATTCCTGGAAACTTTTAACTTTTAGCTACGCTGCCTACCTGTTTGTTCAGCCTGTGGTTGTTTCTTCTGGTGCTCGGTACCAACGTGACCTGCTCTGCTGTCTTCAGTGTCACTGCAGATATCCTTGACTGTAGAGAACTCTTCTTCATCCTCTTCCTCGTTTCTTTTTCGCTTGTTCTTCTTCTGAGATCTGAGCTTCTTTTTTGATGATGGTCCGTTACCTGCACCATTAATTCACACCATGTATACACATCATTATAATTCGTAGTTAAGAAAAATGCGAGAGGGGGGAGGTTTATCTAATTATTCTAATCTTTACTAGAAAACATATGTTTAAATGCTGGGCTGGCCATAATTCTCTTCTATTAATCCATAACAAGTTATACAGGACTTACTATTCACAACTGCAATACATTCCTAGAGGACTGTAAGGGACTAATTTAACTTTTCATCATAAAAAACGACTCTCTTTGCTTGAACGTGTTGGTGCTGTCAGTCAATTAACGTTAGCAACAGTGTAACTTAAAGTTAAGCTAACGTTAGCCTAAATTCAATTGTTTTGGCTGAGATAAAGTGCAACAAGTAACACAACGAATACATTTGTGTTGTTTTTAACAATTATATGGTGCCAGCAGACCCATTGTAAAACCAATTAAAAAGTAGGAACAGTCGGTTTCAGACACCAGCCTTTTAAAGTAGCTAGTAGAGCTAGCTAACTAGCTAACTGCACATACCAAAGTCATAAAGTCTATCCAAAACGTTTTGCAGAAACGCACAATCTTCGTCTTTTTCTCCGTTAGTTTGGGAGTTCATTTTAAGCTAATGGTATAAGCAGGTTAACAAAAAAAAACAACTTCTTAAGACTGAAGTCAAAGACGACAGACGCTCAGTATGAATGACAACAAACTGTAGAAGCACGTGGGACACACGGCACTACCGGGTTGGTCCTTTCCGGCTGCCGTAGTTACGGAAATGCCACGGAAGTGCCTCTTCACACGCCCATGCGAAGTTGTTAAATTGCTGTTATCAACTAGAAGGCTTTCATATCAAGAGGAAGGGCCGTACAAATATTCGTGCGTTTAAAACATCACTGGAAGAAGCGTCTATGTGTTTGTAAAGTGTGACAAAGAATGACATCGAAAGCGGTATTTTCGGTATGTATGCTTTGCTTGTCAGAGTGCTAAGCTAACCTTTAATTTAACTCAGTGCACTATTTGACATTTAATTTAAACAAGTGAATGCTAAATTCACATGCATGTAACAACTCAGCATCGAAACACACTGTTTTATCATGCAGTTGACACGAATCACGTACATTTAATAAGGCAGTATATTGAATGTGTTGCTTTAGCATTTTTCACTACTACAAAATACTTTTAATTAATCACCACTTTACATTTCGGTACGCATTTAATTTGCGGGACATGTTGTTTCGATGTAAACAAACCATTGCAGTGTAGGTACACCACTCCTGCGGTTGGTCGACGTGGTTAATGCTGCTATGCAAGTGTGCAGGATTTCCTACAGTGTTTTATGTTTCATCACAGTTGAACTGTTTAAATAATGAACGGAATTCCTGCAGTTGCAACAGTGTTTTAACAGCACTGCTCTTCCAGGCACAGGTACCACTGTCCGTTAGTTTTCTCTCCTCTCTAGCAAAGGTGGAAATAAATAAAGGCAAAGCAAATGTATTTGCAGTGCCCCTTTTTAATTAGAAGTAACCACAATCTGCTTTACAGTAAAATGCAGTTAAATATTGTACTTAACAATAATCTTGACGTATTTCCATTTCATGGTACTTTAAATGTACTTCCAAATGTACTACCACTATACTTATTTGTGAATTACTGGTTTTTTATTTTGTAGTAAAAGTCGGAGTGAAAACCTGGGCTTTGCTGTACCTTTTACTAAAAACGTAGAACATATCTCATCCAATTGTGGCCTTAGTCGCTGCTTGCTTCTGTGAATTCATCACAGAAAAAGTATTTTAACATATTTTATGGTTACAATGCACCTGAGAAATATGGACATATATCTCTGATTCTAAAGAAGTATGATGTTTTTGTTCATATAGCATACAGACCCTATGCTGAAGAAAAGAGATGACTTTGAGGACATTTTGGAGGAAAGGAGGAACTCCAGCGACCTGAGACACGCCTTCCGATGCTACACTCCTGTTCTTTACAAAGGACTGATGCCCTGTAAAGCCAGCATGCTGAAGAGCATGGTGCTCCAGTCGGTTCAGCTACGCTACGTCATCAGTCAGGTAAAGTAGAGGTTGACTGACAGCAAGTTGCCATTGTGGCTACACCTGATGTTGAAAAAAGTCATGTAGTTTCACTGACTCCTCAACCAGGAGGATTTCTAAAAACATTCGAAATATTTCATTAGCTACTTAAAAGTATTTTTTAAGGCTGTTGCAAAAGAATAATAGAAATAGAATAATAGTTCTATGTTGTAGTTTTCAGTCACGTATATTTACCAGATTCAAAAAGCGTTATAACTTCATTTTATTGTTTTTTACTGGATGGGGTAACATTTTATTTTGAATTGTCAAGATTTCCAAAGAGATGGGCAAGGCTACTGATGACATCCAGGAGGAGGCGTCGGCCATCTTGGATGAGATGGCTCACAATCTGCAGCTGAGCACCGTTCGCTTCTTTGCCTTCATGCTCAGCAAGGTCTTTAAAACCTTGTTCAGGAGCATCTGTGTCAACGAAGACGGCGTCCAGAGGGTGAGAATTACACGCGTGCTGGACACTAAAGTGTGTGAGAAACAACAAAAACACCATTCAGACCGTATCTGTCTTTTGCTTTGCTGTTAGCTCCAACAGGCCATTCAGGAGCACCCGGTAGTCCTGCTACCCAGCCACCGTAGTTACATGGACTTCCTGCTGATGTCGTACATCCTGTACACTCACGACCTGGCTCTGCCCGTCATCGCTGCCGGCATGGGTAAGCAGTGAAAAGAACAGTGAGTTAGCAGGTCACGAGGTACGTACAAGCTCATAATGTTCAGATTTGACTGACCTTGTTTCAGAAAGGTGTTGATTCTGCATTGGTGTTGGTGTACATTTAAAGGTATTTCTAGTACAGTATAGGTGCAGAATATTAGAAACCCTCCTCTGTGATGCACCTAAACCTGCAGCTGACATGTCCCTGCAGACTTCATGGGGATGAAAGTTGTCGGGGAGATGCTGCGAATGTCTGGAGCTTTCTTCATGCGGAGGTCGTTTGGTGGAGACAAACTGTACTGGGCTGTCTTCTCCGAGTACGTCAAGACCATGCTCAAGGTGAGGATGCTGTTTTGTCCTAAGGCTGAGAAGCAGTGACATTTGTTGTGTCCATTTAACGTTTTTTAAAGCTTCTTTAAAGATTGAACACAGTCCATACAATTTATGTGGTTATTATTTCTGTATTATTTTTAGATATAGATGAGATTCTTTTAAGATTTTTACACAGTCTTGTTTTGCTCTTCAGAATGGATTTGCACCAGTTGAATTTTTCCTAGAGGGGACCAGAAGCCGGACGTCCAAGTCTTTGACTCCAAAGTTGGGTAAGTTACGAGACAAAGCAGCTGTAAACTCGAGACAATTCACATCCACAGGTCATCTGTTGAACATCTCCAGTCAGAGGTTTGATGACATCCAGATCAGATCCTGTATTTAGTTTTTATATAGTTTCATATCAATATCAAAGTATATTTTCAGCTTATTTCGACATAGTTTTGAAAATGTCCCCATTTTTCTGCGCTGCGACTTATTTTTTGAGGATGCAACCCATTTTGCTCGATAAAGATCTCGTCTTTCTGTCCTCTCGCAGGTCTGTTGAATATAGTCATGAATCCGTTCCTGAAAGGGGAGGTGTTTGATGTTTCCCTGGTGCCAGTCAGCATCAGCTATGAGAGGATCTTGGAGGAGACGCTTTATGCCAGAGAGCTGCTGGGTGTACCCAAACCCAAGGAGTCCACCTCAGTGAGTTATTGAAACATCTGACTTGTTTAACGAATGATTAATGGAAAATGGAAACCACCATCAATCTGCACTGCACATCACCACATCTCTTGTTCATGTCTGTTTTTGTAGGGTCTGTTTAAAGCCAGAAAGATCCTCAGTGAAGACTACGGCAGCATCCATGTGTATTTCGGTCAACCTGTGTCTGTTAGAAGTTTAGCACAGGGCAAAGTTAACCGCCGGCAGTTCAACCTTGTACCAAGGTACGATATACGGACATTAAATCATGTACCTGTTTTTCTTTGATCAGTTTCTGTCTTAATTTAATGCACTTTTACTTCAATAACAGTCCCGTAAAAGCCCTGAATTCAAACGTACAAAAGTATTTCCACCAAATAGTTGATTTATATTTTGTATTAATAATCTGAATCTGCAAACTGAAGCTATAAATGTAGTGGAGTAAAAAGTACATTTGATGCCTCTGAGATGTGGTGGAGTACAAGTATAACAGCATAAAATGGAGCATACAAGGACCTCACAGTTGTACTGAAGTACAGTACTTGAGTACATTTCCACCACTTCCTATTATGTGGATCTGTTAAACTCAAGTGAAACAGTGGTCGTGATCTTTTTTCCGTACTGTACTGAAGATGGAAAACATGGACTGACTGTAAGCTTTCCGTGTCCAGACACATCCCCAGGAAGCCCGGCGACGACATCAACAGCTTTGCGAATGACTCGGCCTACAGGCTGGTGCGGGCCCAGGAGGAGAACATGGTCCTGAAGCCGTGGGTCCTCCTGGCCTCCCTGCTGCTCCAGAACCACCACCAGAACCAGGAGCCGGGGCAGAAACCGGGGACGGCGCTGGACGAGCTGACCGCACAGGCCGCGTGGCTCCGGGACCTCTCCCGGCAGTACGGAGCCTTCCTCCACTGGCCCGGTACAGTACAGCTAGCAAGAGGGCAAATGTTGTGGTATGATGCGCTGAGGCAAGACATTTAACAGCGGATTAACCTTTAACTATAAAATCAAATCTGAATGTGTAAATAATTATCATTGATAGAAATTCAAACACTTTAGTTTCATTGTCCTTCATCTTCATATTTGTCTTTTCTCTCCTTCAGACCACGTCCCTCCGTCAGAGGTGGTTTCCTCCAGTCTCTTCCTGCATCGAGGTCTAGTGAGGATCCGTGAGGGAAGAGTCCAGCTGGCAGTACAACACGGTTTGTATTTGTTTGTTTGAGTTTCTGCACGTCATTTTAATCTAATGTAACATTGGGTCAATGCTGCCGAGTAAAGTGAAGTTAGACATCTCACTGTCACTTACACACAGAGCAACAGACACTGTTCAAATCATGTCCTGCTGCTGAATGCTACATAAGTTAAAGTGTTACCAATGCAAGAAATGATAAATGTCCTCTTCTGACTTTGTCTTGAAGCAGGAGGACCAGCGGGGTCAGGGGGGCCTCACAGCGCCGGCACCCCAGAAGAGGAGCTCCTGAGCCAGGCAGTCACCATGCTCTCCTGCGCCTCCTACAGGAACCAGGCGCTGCACGTGTTTCTCCGGCCGGCTCTGCTGGCCTCGGCCATCCACACCGCCTCCTCCAGCAGCAAACGTGAGACTCACTGCTGTTTCAGTATTTCAGTGATATTACGTGATGTCACATAGCAACACAGCCAGTGTGAGTGAAGATGATGTTTCTGGAATATATTTATTTAATGGAACTTGGTGCTTGAATAAACTAAACTAAATATTTATTTAAAAAAATAAAACGCATGTTAACTGTTGTGTGTTTTTTAGAGGAGGTTTTTAACAGTTTTAGCTTCCTAAGAAACGTTTTCTCCAACGAGTTCATCCTCTGTCCTGGAGCCACAGTGCAGGTGAGGAACAGCGTTTGTTGTACTAAAAAGAAATATGAGTTAAATGCAGTTTGGGTTTCATACATGACTCATGTTGTGTGTCTTTCAGGACTTCGAGGAGGCCTGTTACCTGCTTATGAAGACCGGAGCTCTGCAGGAGGCCCAACAGGAGGTTCTGGTAACAGAAAGAGGACACAGAACTCTGGCCTTCCTCACCAGCATGCTAGATCCCTTCTTACAAGGATACCAGGTGAGGGACACAAACGGTTCAGCTTTGTACACACAAGGGAGTTGTGAAGAGAAGCTGCCCATTGGATCAAAGCTACTGAACTTTATTAGACAACATTATATTCAGTGTGTGTGTGTGTGTGTGTATTCTCAGGTGGTGTTCCGGTTCCTGTGTGAAGAGGCCTCTGAGACTCTGACAGAAAAACTGTTTATTCCAGACGCCCGCAAGTTCATCACCAAACACCTCCTAGCAGGTTTCCTCTCTTTTAAAAGCTTCTTACTGGTCAAATGATTTCTGCCTCAGCCCTCTACAACAAGCACGAACACACTGTGTGTTTGTGTGTGTGTGTGTGATCCAGGTAGACTAAGATACACTGAGGTGCTGTCGTCTGACCTCCAGAAGAACGCGCTGGCAGCTTTGCTGAGACTCGGAGCTGTACGGAAAATGAAAGGGTATGTTGGTCTGGATGATCCTTGTGTCCTTAGCCACAAAGATAGCTTGGATTTTATTAACCGCCTCCACCCCGATACATTGGTGGCAAGGAAAAAAAACATTTACAAAAATCTACAGCAACATCTACTGTAAGAATGTCTGTCTTTTTGACTGTTCTAAAGATACAGATGTAACCATGCGCCTCTGTTTCTACTTCAGAGTGGAGCAGGACACTTTAAAGGTCAACAAGGTGATGGTGAACTCATTGGAAGACACTCTGGGTAAGAAACAAGCCAGCAGGAATGAAAAGTGTTTGGGTTCAATCTCCAGGCCTTTAAACAAATCTCAAACGTGTCTCTCCATCTAGGAGGAAAACTCCCCACTCAGAAAGCTGTCGCCGCCCGTCTCTGAGTCTCCGGCCTCTGTTAGTGGACGGAGAAGTGTGTTTCTCACCTGCACAGACGACGAGTGTTTTCTATGAGAGATGGAACAAAAGAGTGGCCATCTGGAGACGACCCCTTTTTAATTTCACTTTCTTTTCTTTACGTCGCCTTTTCTTCCTCTCTCTCTCTCTCTCTCTCTGACTCAATTAATACCCTTTTTATATATGTACATATATATGCATATATATATATATGTACGTAACACCAGATGCTTGTTAAGGCCCTTGAAGGTATATCGCTATCACTGCCCTTGTTGCTGTGAACAGCTTCTGAATGTGCCAGCTCTGCTCAGGATAGTGGCCGTTCTCCATGAATGCAGTTGCCGTGCATCCTCTGACTCTCACAGCGCGGTGCTTTTTCTTCTTACTTTCATCTGAGCTTCAGAGTCTCTGTTCATTTGCTGTGAGTTTCTCTTCTTTCGAGCACTTTAATGAATTTAATCATGCATTGTGGTGTGGACCTATATCTTCACTCTACCTGACACTGTTTTCTCTTTTTTTTATATTTTTTTTTGTGTGAAACAAAGTTGCTAAAATGGGTGGATAAGAAGTTTGGGGTTGTTACATATTTTAGGTTTTGGTAAAAGAGGATTTTCTGTTGCACTGTATGAACAGAAGAGTTTATATATTTGAGCTGAACTTGCCACAGGAAAAGCTTGTACCAGGTGTTGGATTTCAAGTTTTCCACCCGCCTTCAGGCCTTCTGGCACCACTCCAGGCTTCGTTGGTCTTTGTTTACACAGTGGAGATGATGCTGCGAGTCTCATGCCAGCGTCACACAGTTGCCAAACTCCTGCAAACTGCAGTTATACTGAAGCACTACCAGCCACACCAAAGGAATACGTTTGAAGTGTCTGTTCCCTGTTGGAGATAAGTTACACGTTGTCTCGTGTTCTTGAATAGTTAGTGACGTTTTTAAAAAGTCAGCAAATATTAAAAGTAGTTTAATATTGAGCCTTTATTTATATTCAAATTGATACATACTTGATACAATTTTGTTACAGGGGAAGGAAGGAAAGCCAATCAAATGTAACTGAAGCAGAGTAACAACACATCAGGACTTCATGTCAAAGGAGCTTTAAAAGCACCAGGACTCAGGATTATCTGCTAAGCCTACACATCGTTTAAAAAAATAAATAAATCTAATTCTCCAAATTAGATTAGTTTAAAAAAAAACTTATTTTGAAGCTATTTATTTGGCAGATAACTAGCAGAGTCGTCATGTTACTCATCACGTTACAGCAGATTGGGGTTTTACAGAAATGGGCAGAGCTGCTTTTAGAGGCAGAAAATGAAAGAGTTCAACCAAACAGCCACTGGTCCTCTGCCACTTCAGGTACAAACAGTTTTTGATATTGGTTCTGATGTGATACCTGAGTTTCACAATACATGTTTATATACCTCCCTGTGACAAATCTAAACGCCTCTTTTTCTTCAGTTTCATGAAATAAGTCACATTTCTCAATGCCTCATTGAGATTGAGATTCTTGTGACGATGAATTTGACAAAGTAAAATATTACTAAATGCAACTAAAATTAGCAAAAAAGAAAAGATTTAAAACAGAAAATGTCTGATTCAATGACCGCATTCGGCACTTGATGCTCGGTGCCACGGACGCAGTTGGGTTGGTATTCGTAGGTATTGTGGTTCGATGCCCAGCTGTACGCCAAAGCAGTGTTTACATGTGACAGTTGGCATTTTGTCTTTTTCATGCATTCAAACCAACCTACGACCTCCAAACCGCTTTCTGAGAAACTACTAAACTTCTTAAGGTGAACTCCACCAACAACAAGCAGCTCTGCATCTCAGTACAACAACCATCTGCATGTCAACATATGTCAACCAAAGTGCGAGTCTACAGTGTGAGTGTGTTTGTGATTAAATTGTTTTTCAGTAATAACTTTTATACTGTGCAACGTCTAAATATTTGACTCGGTGTGTGTGTGTGTGTGTGTGTGTGTGTTCATGCATATAACTGTTTAAGTGTGTATGGTTTGGAAGAGACCTTTTTGAATGAAGTCCAAAAACAACGTGTTTTGTAAAACACATTTCAGCCCAGATTGAGAATTTTTAAAGGTTGCAGACAAAACAGAGACAGTTGGATAACTTCATTGACATTAACTTCTTTGGCCACTTGGTGGCAGTGCAACAAGCTGTGAACATTTAACACTGACATTCTAGCGCTTTATAAAGTAGCTTCGGTGAACTTGTTATAAAACTTCAACAGTTTTCAGCTCTGTTTTGGTCTTCACTGACTATCTGGCTCTCTAGCTGCTAAACGCTCCACTGTGTTCACCAGCTAACTTTGCCTTTACTCTGCTTGACGCTGGGCAGGTCACGTAAAGGGGGTTTCTGAGAGTTTTTTTGTTGCTGCGGGTGGAAACGATGCTGATGAATGTGATGAGAATAAATACAATCAGTAAAGAGGGCCGTAAAACCAAAACAGTGAGCTGAGAGACGCTAAAAAGCTCCATAGAGCTGAGGGGATCTGTAGAGTCGAGTCATAATTCTTCGTAGGTTTGGACTGTTACTACTACTATTGTCATCCATTGCTAAAATAAGAATATTGATTATGTGGCTCATGTCCAAACTAAACATTAAAACATTAAATGAGTGTTGCTGAAGTATCAGTTTTATGAACACTGGGTGTAAAAAACTTTCATGCTTCAAGCAAATTCACAGTAGCAGATGTCAAAGTCCACACCATGGCTCCTGGGTGTAAAGCAAAATGGGCTGAAGTTATGGATCCTCTGAGTCAATGTTCTCTCTACATGAGTAGCTTTTGGCCTTTTTGACTCTTGATTTTTTAGAAAGTATAAAGTGAAAGTTGTCAGCAGTTCCCTGCTCACTCTTTCATTTGAAGGATTTTTTAGAAGCCTTAAGGGGTGAAAGCATCACGTATTTCAAAACTGTGTAAAATCAGAAACTATGTATAATGTGTATCTGATATTATATTTTTCTTTTTAAAATCCTTTAAAACTCCTGAACGTTTTCTTGGGGCTTGTCGGAGGATCTCTTGGTGTAGAAGCCGCAGTTTTTTTTAATCAATTATCTGTTTGCCAACAGCATTCTTAAACTGAAAATCACTGACAAATAACTGGTCGTATCGTATAGAAAAGCTTATTTAGCATCAGTCAGTCACACAGGTGAGTAGAGCTGGTGTGTAGCAGGGCGGGAGAAATGACTACACAGAACCAACCTCTAGGTGGCACACTTGCCTCTGTGAGCAGATTTGTCGACGTACACACTCTCTCACAGACACACACTCTTACAGACACACACTCTCACAGACACACTCTCACAGATACACACTCTGACAGACACACTCACACACACTCACAGAAACACACTCTTACAGACACACTCCCACAGACACACTCTCACAGACACACACTCTCACAGCTACACACTCACAGACACACACTCTCACAGACACCCTCTCACAGACACACACTCTCACAGACACCCTCTTACAGACACACTCACACACACACACTCTCTTACAGACACACTCTCACAGACACACACTCTTACAGACACACTCTCACAGACACGCTCTCTCACAGACACACACTCACAGACACACTCTCTCACAGACACACACTCACAGACACACTCTCACAGACACACACTCTCACAGCAGCATTTTTCATCATGTTTTGTGGCTCTGCTGCTGAGTAAGAGACTGCTGCCAGCAAATCCACCACTTTCCATCCCTATTGCCCCCTTCTCTCATACTCAGTCTCTGACAAATTATAGGTTCATCTAAAGTTTCCATATCAAATTGCTTATGTACACACTCCGGTCCCGTCCATCCGTCCACTTCCTCCTCCTGCTCTCTCTTCCTCTCCATCCATATCTGCCTCCCTGGTGGTGCTGGATAATAGTGTCAGCCAGAGCCATATCAGCACTTTATCTGCTACATTATGACAAGCTGTATTGAAGGGGGAAGGGGGGGGGGGGTATGCACACGCCCACGCACTCACATACACACAAGCAGGAGGGCAACACCCCAATGAATTGGTTTCTGACCTGTGGCAGCTGCTGGGAAACAAAAGCAGCAGACGGCTACTGTTTTATGACCAGAAGTGAAGTATGTTTAGTTTTGTTCCTTTAAGATTGGCCTGTTATTCCTTTACTTTGTGTGTGTGTGTGTGTGTGTGTGTGACAGGTGCACGGTGGCCTGGTGTTGCGCCCACAGGGGTTTGTGGAGGTCTATATGTAGGGAATTGATTGAAAGAAAAAGGGACCCTGGCGTATAATGTTTCAGCAGCTAACCTTAGGTAATGGTATTTGACGGATTCAGCTTGTTTGCTCCAGCAGATCCTGTTTGTCAGCGCTGTGCTGGAGGCGGAGACATTTACATACAGTATGGGAAGCAGCACTCAGTGTCAAATGTTGGGCATGCCGACCACCCCTGAGGAGAGTCCAGGAGAACCCAATTAGTACACATTTAAAGGTTTTCTCAAAGATGTAGAAATGCACAGCATTTCAGGGTTCCCATCATGAAAAAGATTAGTTTCTCCCCTCCAACCACACACCTCCTTCGTTATTGACACGTTAGAGAGGAAAGGAAGAGAGCACATCTTCATAGGTAAAGACTTCTCAAACCACAGGAACTGGAATCAAATAGGACCCATAAATTAGACACAAATTCACCAGCGATTTGAAGGAAATTACAGCTTCCAGGCTGAAATACCGTTAAGATGTCCCGAAGGAGCACAACTGAAGGAAAAGAAGACTTCATTTCTCAGCTTTTGTTCTTTCTTGATATGTTCCTCAGGTGAAACTGGTCACTGAAGTCCCCACGTTGATCAGTGCTTCAGTCCCCAGTGTAACCGCTGTGAACAGCCAGGGCCACGGGGACAATGTGATGCCTCAGTGGGGTCACAATGTTACATAAGGAGATTTTAATGTAGGAAGAGAGCAGCGATGATCATCTCTGCGTATTGTTCTCTTTGCAGCAGTGAGGAGTGAGGTCTGTCCGTGCTGGAAAGTAACTTGTACTCCACTGCAAATCAAATGGAAATGTAGTTTTTATTCTCTAATAACATTATTCTACAGGTTTTGTTACCTTTCAGATTAAGATTTGACATAAAAACACATGATAAGCTTATAAAACCCAAAGCATTTAACTCCCTTCATCACATTTCAGATGTCTGAGTGGTCCGCAGTTCCACCAAAGACACATTTCTCCTCTAAACTTCTTAGAAGGTTGAAATTAAGTTACTGTCCTGAGGCCCAAAGAGGAAAATTATCCAATATTTAAGTATTTTTTTATACAAGTTTGTTTTTTCTTCTTTCCTCCATTAATCATCTCACAACCCCTCAGATTTATTTTGTGACCCTTTGCATGGGGCCCAACCCCTAAGTTGAGAACCACTTGACTAAATGACCTAACTGTATATAAAGTAGTTAAAACTCAACCTCAACCAGCCACACCAGTAACATGCTACTCACACATTGATTCATCAGTATTAATTATCAGATATAAATATTAATAGTGTAAATTTATTTTCTATAAATAAAGTACATTCTGGTGACATTTATGTACTTTTACTTAAGTAGGATTTTAAATGCAGGACTTTCACTTGTAATGGAGTATTATTACATTGTGATGTCTGTACTTTTACGTAAATAAATCTAGATCTAAGTACTTCTTCCATCACAAATAAAGATGTACACACAGATATATGGAACACTTTTGGCTTCAAAATCTTAAAATTGTATTTAGTGACTCTGGGGAACTGACTAACATGAATTAGTTTTTACTTCACACCTTAAAACACAAATTGTCAGCAACATTAAAATGCATCTGGCAACAACATCTGTGGTGTAATGCGTTCATGTGCATATTCCGTATATTGAGGTCAGCTGTCTCGCACTGGTCACACATGAAACACTGAGGCCAAACAATAAGTGCTAATTACAGTATTCGTAATCGCCAATTATTGATAATATATTCCTCTTTTTCTATTCTATAATACGTCAAAGATAAGCTCTTCTAAGATCAGTGATTAGAGCCGAATGAAAACCGTTGCATTTTTAACTATATTTGCATAACACAGACATGCATGGATCTAATGTACTGTGCTCACGTCTGCAATTAGCCAGAATATGAATTCCCACTTTTGCAGAGTTCTCCCACACTCACACACACACTCTCACATATAACATGCATACAGCTGCACACAGGAGTGCTTCTGTAACACATACACATCATCAAACACACACACTTTTCCTCTCAGTCTCTGTGGGATTCCACGAGCTGCCAGTTCTCGA
The DNA here is from genome assembly GCA_036024295.1 of Nannoperca obscura. Taxonomy (NCBI): domain Eukaryota; kingdom Metazoa; phylum Chordata; class Actinopteri; order Centrarchiformes; family Percichthyidae; genus Nannoperca; species Nannoperca obscura. The sequence goes on along the minus strand of JAVQJL010089971.1, from coordinate 17,171 downwards.
CAGCAAGATAAATAATAATCCTCTGATGGATGCTGCCGTGAAGTGAAAGCTCAAGGAAGATTTAATAAAATCCAATAGAATCTAATTGAAGTGGCGCACGTGTGTGTGTGTGTGAGCAAAAATGTGTGTGTGTGTGGAAGTGTTTGTAGTGGAACTCGCTTGGTGCGTTTTTTTTATTGAGTCAAAATTTTGGAACATTAGATTTGTATTCAGAGGAAGAACAGGTGGAGTAAACACAGCAGACAGGTAGTCCTCTACAGGCACAACTGTGTTATTTATTATGTTGATGTCTGTAATATATTCTAGAAGTACTTTGCTGTTCGTTGGACACCCTGGTGATTCTGTGGGTTTATGCATCGTGTAGTTTGACAGAGGACAACAGAAGTGGCACACGTCCTAATATTCCAGTACATGGTTGTTACTGGAGCATGTTGTGCTTGAAATGGTTCATTTGTTAAAGGAATAGTTCAGCATTTTGGGAAATACACATTTGCTTTCTTGCTGAGAGTTAGATGAGAATATCACCGCAGCCAGAAGCCAGTTATCTTAGTGTAGCTAAGTGCTGTTATTAAGTGCAGTGGCCACGAACCAGAATTATAGGTCATCTAAACATTTTACATTCCACCTGTGAAAAATGATAACTTAAATTACTATAATTTTAATCATTAGGTCCAATATAAGACTACTTAAGTCCCAAAAATAAATTGACATGTAGCACTTAACCCCACTCCCCACTTTTATCAACTTCTCTCCTTTGACCAATTTAAAAGGTTCAAATAACAAAAAAACCCTACAAATCATGATTACGTCCGGCTGAGGCATGTGCGGGAAAGAACAGGAACTGGGGGGGTTTCAGTGTTCACTGGCCTTATTAACCTCCTTTTTAATAAAGTGTCACTGCTGTTTGACTGCAGGATCCATGTTTTACTGGCCTGCAAAGTTCTCTATTCACATGAAGACAGTCAACTCATAAAGTGGCAATGAGTAAAGATAAGGCTGATGTACTGCACTGCCCTCCTAAACGTCTCATTATTTATCTCATTCCCCCCCTGAAAGGAAAAGAAAGGCTGTTCAATCACTAAAATACACAACTGAATAAACAAATAATACAACCCCCCCCTCTACTGCATATAGCATCCAAACACACTGTGCACCTGCTAGCTTACAAGCATAAAGTGATAAAGTGAGTGAAAACACCTCTTGTCGAGTTGCGTTTCCCAGCCAACATCCTGTCTGCTGGCAAACTGTGGCAGAGGCTCAGAAACAAAACCCGAAGCCAAATGAACTTCTGCCGTCCTCAGTGGGGCTTTTTAGGATTGTGAAAGGTAAATCTGCATTGAATTAAGATGACAGGATGGGTAAACTTCCTCTCTCGCTCGCTCCACATTGTGAGTGCTCTCTGGGGCCAAAATAACTTTCATAATTATGAGTGAATTGATCGTTGACTTTGCCTCCATCAGGAGAGGCTGTGAGGAGGACAGCGCTGAACAGCTTGTGAATGTAATGTCCTGTTTAGTGTGTTTTATTATCTCAGCAGTGCTAAGCGAAGGGAAAGTTGATTTAAAACTTCCCTTTGACTTCATAAATCACCAGGTGAGGCACCACAGGTGGAAATGGTTTTCTTATATTTGTCAATGTGTGGATATTTCATATTATATAATAACATGCTATAATAACGCGGCTCTGGGGTGGCAGTGTCAGTCGGTAGCTTGATTGGTTCACCACTTTGAAGACAGAAATATCTCGGCAACTGTGCAAACTGTGACATCTTTGGTGATCCCGTAACTTTTCATCATTTAGTGCCATCCTCAGGTCAAAATTTCATTTTTGTCCAATACTTTTTATGTTAATGTCTAAACACATGCTAATTAAATTCCCATCAGCCTCAGCTAATTTGCAAATGTTAGCACACTAACACACACAAAATGGGGACCATGGTAAACATTATATCTGCTAAACATCAGCTTGTTAGCATTTTCTTCCTGAGCATGTTAGCATGCCGATGTTAGCCTTTTGCTCAGGAGTACAGTATGGAGTCAGATATGTCTTGATATTAATGAACGCACACAGAATTTGCTGCTTACCTGAACATGGTATAAACAACATGAACGACCTCCGCCATGCAGCGCGGTGCACCGGTCAGCATATGCTGTCAAGTTCTGCCAGTACCACAGATTGGATTTCCAACAAATTTGAATAATTTCTTCCTTTCGCCATTACCCGCTGTTTCACAACAGGAGGTTCGTATTCTGTCACGACTGGGACGTGAGACCAGACACATTTAATCATTTCAGCCAATCAGCATGTAAGCAGCCAATCAGCATGCCAATTAGCTCTATGAAGGGTGTACAGGCACGTGTTCTTTTAAACTGCACGATGTTTAGGAAGAATAGCAGCTAATTTAAACCATTAATAAGCTCTTCAGTTACTCCATACTGTCTGCTTGGGCCACAAATAGACGATTTCCCTCCTCCCACGTCTGATGACAATGGCTGACAGACACACAGTTTGTGCTACTTGAACTAGTATTGATATGACATATGACACGTGTATGACTTTAATTTCGTATTTGGAGATGTCCTTGGAGATGTCCTGCTAAAAGCCACATAAATTCAACCAGGAATTTAGCATAGGGACGTTATGGAAAGGTAATATTAACTTTCAACACATAAAGTTTAATTTTGGTAGGATTCTTTCTTTCTGAGAGACAGCTGAGAAGATCGACACCACTCTTCTGACTTTGCACTAAGTATAAAGCTAGAGCTACAAAGCAGTTAGCCTAGCGCCAGTCCGGAGGCACATAGCCAGTCTTTATGCTAAGCTAGCTCGGTATTAAAGGCGAGTGATTTAATAAATTATTCATCTTGCTTTTGTTAAGACAACCAATAAGTAAATGTTTCTTTAGTGGAAGTGATCTTTACAATATATTTATTTAGTTACTTCACACAACTTACAGCACAACCAATTATAAAAAGTATTTTGGGGAAAGCTGGACACACTTGTATATGATATTTATTTTCCAGTTTTCTTTCTTGGTTTCATATCAGAGAGTAGAACGTAACCATCGAGGGAGCGACGGAGCGACGGAGCGGCATCTCATCAGTGGCACCACATGATCTCTCTGAGGGTTGATCTCTCAGTCACACCAGCTTTCATCTGGCTGCTGTCAGGCTCCTGCAGCGATGCTACTGCCAGGACCAGAGAGTTGAGAGATGACGAGTTTGCTTTTGTTCCTGTCGACTTAATCAGGTGTTTTTGCATGAAAGGTATATAAAGGAGAAATCAGAGCTTTTGCACATACATACAAAATGTAAAGTAATAATGTCCGTTTAGACACTCACACCTAGTTTAGCATCTTACATGTATTTATCCATGCTGGCAGCATGATGATGATGATGATGATGATGATGGTGGGTCACACAATCCACCAATCTATTGGATGATTTATCATAAAATTTGGAACAGACATTCATGGTCACCAGAGGATGAATCTTAATTTGGTGATTCCTCTGACTTTTTATGTAGCGCCACCAGCAGGTAAACATTGTCCTTGAAATCTGCCTTAACTAGAGCTGCAACTAATCCTTAATCTGCCAATTCGGATTCATCACCAGATTTATAATTTGGTCTATTAAAACTAATAAGAGTTGTCTGTCCAGTTTGTGGTGGAGTTATCACGGTGCTTGTTTTGTGAAAAACTGTTTATTCTTGCATAAGACAAAGAAAGTGTGCAAATCTTTAACAACTTGGTAACTCTAAGTTGGGAAAGTTTGGATTTCTTGTTTAAAAATGACTTTAACAATTGATTGTTTATGAAATAAGTTTCAAATTTTCTTCAGTCGATTGACTCATCATTTCAGCGCTAATATTAATCTTTCTTCCAAGCTCACAAAAAACACTACACAATATTTACACACATGACTGCCGAGGATCAGAGGCAAACTTTGGACCTCAATTATTTTATCTGTCCAGCCTTGTAGATCGGCTAGTGTGGCTGTAAGCACAAAGAGTGCACACACAGCAACAAAATAGACAATAAGATTGAGGATTTTACTACTTGGCCACAAATAGCAAAGACAGCAAACAAAATGCGTTTTTTCCGTTTTCATTTGTTCAGCTTTCTCTGCACTATTTTCTATCTGTCTTTATTTTCAAGCTTTCCGTTTGTGACTGTTACTGCCAGAATTTAATTCTGGTAAGACAGAAGAGCCTGTAAGCATTAAGTGAGAGCAGAAATATTAACTTAAGTCAATTTGTTGCTGCCCAAACTGCTCTACTGTGTGATTTTAGGTTAACATGAGCCCTGTTCAACTTACTCCCACCTTGCAAAGGGCTCCACTGCTCTAATACAACCCCAGTCTATCAGTTGGCTTTAAGATCTCTCAGGTGTACGTTGTTTCCTCTCCTCTCTTTGCTCATGCAGCATGTTAGTGAAGAAGACTTCTGTGAAAATTAACATAAAATAAAGAATTGGTACAATCGAGAACAAAAAAATATGACTACGCCTGTTTTTGTTTCTTTGCCCTTGCATGAAGCGTACAGGTAGTTTATTTGAAGTACAGGGTTCACACCATGAAACACAACTCATGCAACATGATGCGCTGACAGACGTCTGTCTGAACAGATCTACTGTAATGTGGAGAAACAAGACTTGGTGAGAACAGAGAAGTGGCCTGCGATGTGGTGGAGAGAGAGGAGGGAGAGGGACATGATAGACTAGAGACGTTAATACATTGCTGTGATCTGAGGCCTGAGAACAGACAAGTGGCACCTCTGAGAAAGAAGGACAGTAAGAGAGGACACGAGAGATGCTAATGCACCGAAAGAGACAGAAAGCAATCAGTGGGAAAACGAAAGAGAAAGAGTGAGGGAGCGCACTGGGCGAGGCTGACACTTTGTCAGAGGCAGAGCTAGTTGTCAGATGGGTTAATGCCGCCTCGGTTCAAGTCCCTCTTAAAGACGTCAGATCACACAGGCAGATTGCCCGTGGAGGATTTGAGGCAGGCGCCCGCCGGGGGAGCTGGGAAATTGCATTTGCTGCCTGCTACAAGATCTTGATAAGAGCAGATTTGTTCTAAGAACGCAATGACAGGGCAAGGTTATCACAAAGCTGCCTGCCCTCCCTGCTGCAGAGGAGAGGCGAGGCTTCCTAACACTCCTGAAACCCTCAGAGAAGACGAGGAGAAACTCACAAGAAAACCCTTTAATGTTGGAAACAAGATGATGCATGTCCATTAAATCCCCCACTACAGCAGCAAAGTGCACAACAGAGCTGCAAACCTAAAGCCAGTAGTTGCAATGTATTTTTTTTACCAATGTAAGTTCCTGTGGATAACACATGGAGAAGTAGCCAAAAGTAGTCTGAATTCTTCTAACACTGAGCCAGAATCTGATCTCAACTTCTGAAACTTTAATCAGGTCGCTACAAAGCATTGAGAACTTTCAACTCGGTGATTGGAGGTTTCTTAACAAAATGCTCTACTTGAATGATTTACTTTTTATCCAAAAACATACATATATGTTTTCTCATGCAGTTGCTCCTTTTTAATTCTAAGGACACTTGAATAAAACTAGAATACTAGAAGAATAAAACTCCACTAGAAGAGTCTCACGTCCATCCAAGAAGAGGAAGTGCTCCAACTGCCAGTCCCCTGACAGCGAACATGTAAAAGAACTTGAGAGCACAACTAAATATAAGTATCAGCATTTGTGTACATGCAGACAGTGTGTGTATGTGTAGAAGAAGTTTTGAACTATTATGGTGTGTGTGTGTGTGTGCGTGTGCGTGTGTGTCAGGTGTTTGCTGTGGCAGGAAGTCACTTGGCTGGGGTCTCTCTGCTGGAAGCGTTCGGTGTGCCGTTGTTGAGTGATTGCGTCTGGAGTCAAGACAAGCTGATGATAGGCAAAGGTGACAGAGCGCTAGGGGAGGTGTGTGTGTGTGTGTGTGGGTGACTCCAGATAGGTCTCAGAGCTGTCTGTTATTCCACGAAACTCAGAAGACGTGAAAAGCAGACAAACCAAACATGTAAAGGGATGATGAGTCAACTTTACCTTCAGTTGGCTAAAATATAAATATATAAATTTAAACAGTTTTGGTACATGTTTGATTTTTTACATTTCTTTATGTAGAAAAAATTATGCACATGGTGGCTTTCATTTATATTTTATATTTATTCTTTGACCGTGTATTGTTGGGGGGGCATCCTCCTTCAGGTGAGCTACTTGGGCACCCCCACCAATCATTTTACAACTTGTGTGTGTGTGTGTGTGTGTGTGTGTAATAAGAGAGTAGGGCAGACCAGGTTTCTTCAGAGAGAGACATGTGTCTGTTTGACAGCCACTCAGGGGTCTGTCATTCTCAGTGAGAGAGAGAGACACACACACAGACAGAGAGACACAGAGAGAGAGAGAGAGAGAGAGAGAGAGAGAGAGAGAGCAGAAAAGTAAAAGTTCAAAGAAGAATGTGTTGAGGTGTGAGCTTTGAAGGCTTACAGCTGTCAAAACCTTAATCTATCTGTCACGAGGCGTGTGGACGCTGGGCTTAAAGTTGGCGGGATGTTAGACTGATGTCATTTGGATAGCCAATGCCCATCACAAGACTTTTCCAGCTGACACTTTATTCTCCCACAGAGGACCTTCTCCTCAGTCGCTCTATATCCTGTCAGGCGGTGGATGATGTGTCTGTTTGTGTATTGGGTGGAGGTGTAAATACGACTAAATTAAACCTTAATTACAGAGCAGGGGCCAATGAAGCATCAAAAATAAATGAGGTACCACTCATAAAAATGGGAGTCTCAGAGTCTTTCAATCAGAGTCTGGTTTTTTCCAGAGAAAAGTGTGTAAAAGTCAGATGTGAGTGAACACAGAAGAGTAGTAAATATCCTTTCGTCATTCATATATTTTTGAAACTTGACCTGCTGTGCAATGACTGAAAGACTATACGTTACACTAGCTTAGCAATTCATTAGAATGAATTAGCTGGAAGAATAACACAGCCTCTATCAGACCTTTAATTAGTGGAAAAAGTAAGTGGTTCTGTTCAGGAAACATTCGAGGAAATGATCAGGAATTCACTGACATGTGAAATAAAGCATTACCGTTAAACGAAACGTGAAATGTACACATGGAAGCTGTAGTGAAGAATTCCATGTGGCAGGTGTTACAACAGACAGCTTCTTTCAGTTTAGTACACCTGTCTCAACAAATGTGACTGGATGTGTGGGAAGTAAATTCAGCACCAACATCTTTAATTAATTCATATTCAGCTTTTCACAAATCAAAATAGGAACAAGGCTGTGCTTGTGCTTATATGACCACCTTGTCACAGGATGCAGTGATTAAGAGCATTTACATGATATTAAATGGATGGTAGAGCTGGGAAATATTATTTTAACAACTGGTGATTATTTATGTTATTTAATGCCTTTTTTATATTGTATTTATGTACTGCTTTAGCAATATACATTACTGATCTGTCATGCCAGTAAAGCTTATTTGAATTTGGTGAGAGCTCACATCACTGGACAACTCAAGCAGGGTTGTAAGAATGCAGAGTTGGTCATGTGAGGGTTAAAATACCCTTGAACTAGAACTCTGGACTACAGTGCATGTAGTGCTGCAGTAGATAGCACTATGCCCATTAAATGTGGGTTTAATTGCATTCAGTGACAGGCTGTGGCTGGCATGAGGCATTCATGTTTGCATACTTTTTAAGGCACTTCTTTCAGATATATTGAAGCTTTCCCCAAAAAATCTGTTTCCCAGTCATTACCGCCACTTGAATGTTGGCATGAGTGCTGTTTACAAGCGAGAAACTGGCACTTGCGGTAACTCCCATATGACATGAACGTGGCATAAACCGCAATTTCCTTCCCCGCGCGCTGTTCTCGATTTGAAAGGCACCCAAGGTTTACTTTAGGATTTGGGGGATCTGCTTGGAGTTCGCAGGCTGCTGAAGTGGTACGTGTGTGTGTGGCGTGAACGCTCACTCAGCTCGGATGATGTCACTCCATCAGATTACAGCTGTTAGGAATCTGGGAGACAGACAGAAAGCAACACAGCAGTGTGGGCAGGCTCGTTGGTTACTGTCTTATCAATGTATTGCTGTGCCAGCTCTTTATGTCTGCGTGGGACTTTTGCCTGTGCTTGATTTTGTGTGTATGTCTAAGTGCCCTTATGTGTGTGTGTGTATGTGTGTGTGTGTGTGTGTGTGTGTGTGTTTGTGTGTGTGCAGGCTGCAAATGTGTATTGGTTTGTGTGTGTTTGCGTGAAGTGTTCTTACTGGGTGTGATTTAGTGCCTGTGGAGGTAAATTAAATCATTTCTCAAGGCCTCTCCTGTCAAATCTGTCACAGAGAACGATAACGCTGTCGATGCAGCCTCATCTTCACACACAGCACTGTTGGAGCAGACCAGAGAGGAGCTAAGTGGTCTTGGATCAAACTGAATATCAATTAAATAATCATATGTAAATGATTCATTGTGACCTTGATCAGGTTTCATATTTTCTAAAGTTTCTGCCATCCAAAGCAAAGACAACTCCCAAGTGAGTGTTTACAATTTAAAAGAATATTCTTGTTTGTCAGATATCCTTGATAAAATATTCAAAGGCTTTCTAGCGCATCTTGATAAGTATCACCTAAAACAATATCCTCAAAATGAATTGAATAATGTGAAAAGTTGTTGATGAGCATAGACTGTTAAAAGTGTTTTCTTTTAGTCATTACCACGTTTACTCATAACATCACTTCTCCAGTTCACGACTTAAGCTGCCACACAATAAGCTGTCACACTAATTATATTGTCAATGAACTCTTGGAATATTCCATTTAGATGTTTACACATGTAAACATAATCCAGTGATTACAGTGGCCCAGATGGGAAACATAAACATGTAAACATTATATTCAGGTAGACATGTGTACATGTCAGTGGTGGAATTGAAATAAGTATGTTTCGTGTACTTTCCTTGACTATTTTCATTTTCTGTTATTTTATACACAGCTACATTTCAGAGGGAAATATTGCACTTTTTCCTCTTCTACATTTATTTGACAGTTATAGTTACTTTTTACAGATTCAGATTAATACAACGTCCACCATTGTGTCAGTAGTGACAAAGCTACTATTGATCTTCTATCTACTCTCTAAATGTCCTTGTTGGAGAATTATGTTTAGTTACTCATTTATCAATTTATATTCATTTCTTATTGTTGTACCGTTCTTTTCTAAATGTATTTTGTTCTTATTTAAATTCTCTATTTAGATTTTGTATTGACTCGTTGCTTTTAGTGGTTTTATTTAAATATCTGTATATATCTTTGCTCTTGTATGCACCAAAACTAATTCCTTCTACATGAAAACTTACTTGGTAATAAATCTGATTTAGATTATTACAGCTGTTTTGTGATTGTTGATTTGTGATTCAGTAGAATTACATTTTTCTGTGATCAGTTTACAGTTTAGCCATTATACTAGCCATCTGAAGCTAATGTGTTGCTAACACAGCACTCTAAATTCAGTTTTCTTGTCTCTGTCGTACTCGTACTGTTTACAGTACGACTGGTCTGACTCTTGTTTATGGCATCTCGTGTTTTTCTGATTTGTAATCTCTGTCATTAAAATTCCAGTCCAGTACTGTTTTCACAGTTTCACACTTGCTTCCAGGGAAAACTCCAACTCTCCAGAAGAGATATCATACGACACAAACAAGAATTAAGAGTGAGTGAATTCATAGATCATTCGGTTGACTGGCTTCATGATGAGCAAATGAACTCATTTGTGTCATTCACTGTTCTCAAAAACACAACAGTAGTTTACATGGGGCTTTTGTTTGAGATGCTGCTGAAGTATTTAGTACTGTTTACTGGAGAACAGCACAGCTGAGTAGTGACACTAGCTGTGGTTAGATAGATGGAGCTCTGCCGTGCTATAAATCATACTCTTATTAACCCGTGGGCAAGTGAATGTAAAGTCGCATCTGCCTCAGGGGAGCCTGCAGCACGAGGCTGTTTTCCCTCTGGGGGATTCTTTTAGCCTTCAGCCTGCACTCATGGTCAGATTATGTCTTGGATTCAGAGCTAAGTTATACATAAATGCATGGTTGTTGGTGGGCTTGCATGACCACACAGTTTATTTAAATATCTCAACCATAATACAAAGCGATGTCTGCTTGCAACCCCTCATCACAGGCTGCATGTCTGAGTTGAGAGCAGTTTAATCAAAGAATGGTAATGTTTCATTTACATAATTTGGAGGTATAAAGAAATAAAACTATATAGCATAGTAATACAGTTGTATTACAGTGTTTAAATATATTCAGATGTTTCATTATGAACATAATATACACTTGTCCTGTATATGCAAGGTGTGTTTAGGTATTTACTGTGTGGTTTATAGCTAGAAAGTGTGCTAGTAATAGTGTAAAATCCACAAAGCGGCCGCCAACTAACATTTTTGAACTAGTTGTTAAAAGCAGGTTTGTCTACCTGAGGAATGAGTTTAGCTTACCTCTTTAATTCCTTTACACACACACACACACACACACACACACTCCTTTCTACCTGCCAATATATCACAGCCTCCAGGTAGGAAGATTGATGGCATTAAATTGCTTCTATCCAGGTTTTTTTTTATCAGGATTTACAGGCGTCGCTGTACCTAGAGCTTTCCAGCACCACTCCCTTCCATAAATCGTGAGTTTTCACCTTACCACCACTCTCTCCACACACACACACACACACACACACACACACACACACACACACGCTTTTGAGCCCAAGCACACACTCCGACACATACACACACACACACACACACACACACACACACACACACACACACACAGACTGTGTGGCTGTAACAAGATGGATGACCTCCTTGCCGTCTGCTGCCAAAACGAACCTTAAACCACACACACACACACACACACACACACACACACACAAACATAGCAACTCAGATCGAGCAACACATGTACATTTTGACTCTGTAATGGAAAATGTCAATCTCTGTCGAAGGCGGGCCCTGGAAACGCAGTGATTTCTTCCCTTCCACCCATCGCTCTCATTATAGGAAAATGTCACCTCATTTCCCAAGTACACGTTGCCTGATTAATTTCTGAACAGGGGAACGAGGGAGACAGAGATGGTGAGATGGAGAGAGGTGGCATCTGCCCCCGAGACTGCAGATGGTGTTTCTTTGGGTGCAAAGGTTTGTGGGGGCATGAAGTGGCTGTGTGTGCTCTCAGGACGCAGCAAGGTGCCTGAGCCTGACCCTGTTCGCTCTGCGGCAGCAAGGCAGCCCAGATATCCTTCTACCCAGTGTCATTCTCAAGCTCTCCCTGTGGAATCTAAAGGTGTTCTCAGACAGGATAATGCTTCCAGTATGTTCTGGGTCTGTCCTGGGGTCTCTTCAAAGATGAATGTGCCACGGGAAAACTACCTCAACTGGATCGTTAAAGGCAGGGAGAAGCATCTCACCCTCCTCACCCTGTCTCTGAGGGTTGAGGGGCCAGTAAGCTTCAACAGAAGTGCTTGTCAGATGATCATACAGCATCTGAACACCCCGCCAAACACACACACACCTTTACGGCGCTGAAATTGGGGGACGGTGTCTGAAAATGTTTGTCACTTTCTGAAACTGACAGTTCGACATTCACTCTTCATTCACTGGCAGGACAGTTGTTCAGATGTGAGAAGCTAAACAGGTTTTGAACTTCTTCAAGCCATCTTTTTTTCATTATATACACAACTCATTGTCTGCCAGGAGAGACTTTCTATAGCTATTAACACTTTTGCCTTCCCAAATTGTTGCATGTCGTACAAACTAGTTCATACGAACTAGTTCTTTTTGAGCCCTTAGCAGTCCTGTTAACTGCTGTTTCCCCCTCTGACTTAATGCCAGGCTTAAAAGCAGTGTTTCACTATCAAGTTTATTGCACCCAGTTTGGTGTATGGTCAGAAGTGTGCTCTGTTGCACCTGCAGCCACACCCAACAGTGATGTCACAGTGTACTGACACATCCTTGAGTACACTTCTACATCACTGCAACATGGGGAGAGGTTAAACCACTGAAGGTCACTAATAACAAGACTTTCAAAGTTAGTTAAACTAGGCTAAACATGTCACGGAGGAAATGGTTATTGACCTTCTCATTTAACTATTTGTAAGAAAGCATACAAAAAACTTTCAAAATCTTGTTGTCCTTTAAATGGCGCTTCTACCTGTAGGTTAGAAAACAAGGAGAGAAGCAGGGAAGGAAAGAAACCAGAAAAAAAGACGATGTCTGACAAACGAGGTGGACGCAAACAAGAGAGGCAGCGACAAGTGTTTTACAGCTGCTAAATAATTAGAATCAGATACAACAGTGGCATTCTCCCTCCCCGCCTGTCATAAAACTGGATAATGCAAACAAATGACCCTCAAATTGAAAACTGTGGGACAATAATAGAGTCAGACACACACATAAATAAACACACACACCTTAGGGCATAGAAAAGACACAGTTTACAATTCAAATTATACCGTGATGACAGTCCAATTCTTTTTAATTTAAATACTGATTAAATTCCCCCGTTGCTTTTTGTTGTCACCCACCATGTATCTTATATCTCTGTGTGTGTGTGTGTGTGTGTGTTTGTGTTTGCTCAGCACAAAATTGAATATTGAATTACTTTACCTTCAATCAAACATAAAGTTCCTGCTGCCATGTTTTGAATACCAATATTTCATCAGTTTCCCTGCAGGAGTTATTTTAAGCAAGACTGAATATATAACCTTTAAAATCATTACCAGCCTAATGCTGCTTCACTGATGTTAATGAACATCATTTGGAGATATTGACCAAATCGCAGAGTAAAAGACGTTCACATCTCCCAGAAGTAGGTATGAATGTGTGAAAAGCGACTGGAATAATTGCTTGCCTGCTATCGTCTCATGAATCTGAGATTGTTTCCTGTTCAGCTGTCGAGGGACTACAGATGAGAAATTAAACTGAGGTAAAGTACAAATGAAAATAAATGAACAAAGGATGTAAAGGAAGGCATCAGGGATCAATGAGTGGAGGCATTTCACTTAACCCTAACCAAAGGACCCGGTGTCTACTATAATATCAATTCAACAGGAAAGGGAGCGGTACTGTTGTTACCCATATAATAAATGACTGTGTAAGGTAACTACGCCATTAGTCCGTAGTTTCTTTTAAGAGGTAATTGTCAAAATATGCCTCAAAATTCTCTCCTAGAGCTTGAAGCAACAGCAGCTGGTCAAATAAAACTACCAACATGTTGCTGACATCGTAACGTTTGTTGACATTTACTCAAATACAATTTTGAGGAACTTCTTGTACTTTATACTTCACTACATGTTTCTTTGACACCTGAATTTACCAGTTACCAGCTTGTTTATACATTACTGCCAGTAATTTATATTTTAAAGCAGATACAGTTCTTGACAAAACAATCTCACCACAAGGTCCATTTAATAGCTGTTCTTAAACTTTTGATCATGTCACGCAGTCTTCCTCAGCACATGGACTTGCCCAGTTGCTACGCAGTTGCAGATGTTAACGTTTCCATTTTTCGGAGCACTTTAATCTCTTTAACGCCGGCTTAAAAGTTGACACTGAAAGTCCAATTGTAGCTACTTAATTCTCAAGTACTTTATCCAAAGACCAGAATGAAGTTTTAATCTCAAGATACTGTTCTTGTATATTTCAACAACTTTTTTTAAATCCCTCATATATATATATATGTATATGTATATATATATATATAAATATATATATATATATATATATATATAAACAAGTAACTTCAAAGAGAAAAGAAGTTGCATCAAAAGTTGGAGGTTTGCTCTAGTACCAAAAGGATTGTGCATTAGCAAGGAGGTTTGCGGAGGCTCTGATGGACCAGTTATGAAAGAAAAGTTTTGTCCGTAGAGTTGTAATATTGTATGAAAGCTGCAAACCTCTCACTCTTGACTGACTGCTCACCCAGGAGATCACGAAAGAAAGGATACGACGTAAAAAAGACATTTAGAGAGTTTTATTCATTTTGGCTGCTTTCATCCGAGCTGACAGGGACACTTTTCTTTGTTCTGTCGTTCCTCTGCAGCCCTCTCCCTTTCTTACTTTCTCTATCAGCTCAGTGGTGCAGGAAGTGTACAGTGAAATTGAAACACTGACAAAAGACAAAGAGATTTAAGATGTGTTTCCCTGCGTGTGTATGTGTGTCAGAGGTGAAGAGTCTGGCTTTTTTTTGCCAGTTCCTTCTTCTCCTCCTCCTCCTCCTCCTCCTCCTCATCCTCCTCCCTCTCTCTGTATGACAGATGGGAGTGTTACCTGCAACAGACGTTGCCTTTTCTTCTGCTTAGCAGGAAACATGCCAGGATAGAGTTTTTACATCTGCATTGCTTTCTTTTATTGCGCTCAACTGCTTTACACACTCACCCACGCACACACACAAAGTGAGGCACACATGCATCTAGAGGAGGAGATTTAACTTACATTTTAATTTTAAACACTTGGTCTTGATCCATTTGTAAAGATCTGTCTGATTAATATACACTTTAAAGTGGTATCATGACATATATTATTATTTTGATCATTTTGAAATTGATTTCACAATGGCTGCATTCTATTTATTGTCCCCGAGGACCATGAAACTGAAGCGGCTAGAAGAACTGCAGCCATCTTTAATTTTATTACTAACACTGATGCTTCTCCCACTGTGGCATTTGTAAAATAAAAAAAGGCCTTTATCATGCAGTAAATACACAAGAGGTTAATCCCCAATTCATCAGCCCGAGGTGCTTAAAGCCTGTGCCTCTCAGCTTTGTGGAGTCTGCAGCATGTGTTCAGCATGAGCCTGAGTCTGCAGAGGGTCCCTGTGCTGTGGAAGACTTCCTGCCTGTTCCTGTTCCAAGACTCCACGCCCCAGTGGAGCCAAGGACTACAGACCTGTGACACTGACCTCCCACATCATGAAGGCCCTGGAAAGACTCAAGAGTTTTCTCAGTGGGTAAACTTCTTTAACTATGTTCAAATGTTCACCGTCTGCTTAAACAGAGGTTAATAACAAACAACAAATGTCCAGTGGAACATACATAGCAACAGCCACAGTGACATTTAGTGTACCAGTGTCCCACTGTGCCTACCACCTGCTGGATCAGTAAAGCAGCATTTACTCCCACACACATGCGCTTGTACAAAGATCTGTCACATCAATATGTGGGGAACATGTCCAGGCTGGCTCTCAGGTGACCAGTTAACTAACTGGCTTTTTTTATTGCCACCTTTTTGTCTTCCTTCAGTTTCCTGGCGTCCAGCCAAACATATTAATAATATATTTCTGCTAAAGACTCTGATCCATCTCACTGTAATTGTCTTAGTTTTATTGTTAGCCCTCAGATGCCTTGGCAGTAGCGCTGCTATTGATTCTGTCTGTTGGGGACAGCGCTGTGCCTCAGGCGAGGAAATATGTAGGGAGATTAAATAGGCCAATAAATGACAACCTACGACCTCAGCCACTTCCAACACTCTGTTAGTGCTGAGGGATGTTTGCCAGCTCTATAGTTTCTCACAGAAGTAGAGATAAGAAGAGCAGTGTTGGTCTTTATAGTATTTCTCATTATAGCAACATCCCAGACTAGTGCTGCCATAGCAGCAGCTGCTGGACCTGTGTCCTATCACTCCCTGAGCTAGTCATTACCACGGTCAGCTCTAGCTATTAATATCCAGGCCAACCAAAAACTATGAAACTCATAGGCTCACTGGAGACTGAAAAAGAGATAAAAGAGCCATCACGGTAGCATTGTGGCATCATAACACTGGTGCAAACAGGGAGCTTTCACAGAGACAAATTGCCTTGGAGTGGTAAAATGCCTGCTATATGCTACATCACTTTGTCTTGTCTTCTTAGACCTTATGGCCATTTTTCATGTTTTGATTTTAATGAAAGGTTATTGATAAGCACTGCTTTCTCTCTCATACTAGAGGGTACATGTTGCTCTACAGTGCAGTGTTCAGCTTATCACATCAATAGTTTGTTTCTTTAAAAAAGTTAGATGAGTAGCATAACATACATGCTATTTATAGTATGTAGATTTTTACTTTAATTAGCAATTCAGTGCTGCTAGAATTGCAATATCTCAGCAGAGTTATCAGTGCTTTAAATTCATTGTATTTATATAGCACCAAATCACAACAGAAGATATCTCAGGGTTGTCTCCCTTTTCATATAGAGCAGGTCTGACCGAACTCTTCACAGTATATATACTTGTATTTTTGTACTAGGATGTATTTCTTTTTCCTCTGCTGCTCCTGAGCAGCTAAACCATTACACAAGGCCCAGACTGGCCATAAACCGGCTCTCTACAACTGCTGAGAGAAAATGTTGACCTCCACTGTATCTAATCAGGCTTCGTGGCCACAATGTAGATCACAGGGGAAGAGCAATAATTCAACATATTTAACGGTCCCTTGTAGCTAGCAGATGTAAATTGAATTTATTTATTTTGCGGTCGCATTGTGATACGGCTTTGATGTGGACGGGCTGCGCTTGAATCAAACTCGTTTGCTCTCTCAAAGCATTTATTATTACTGACCGTTGGCCTCGCATTACTGTGAGGATCCGACAAACTCTGCAGAGATTAATGTATCTCGCAGCTCTGTTTCCAGCCTTCACTCTGGAGCAGCTGGGAGCTTGTGGGCAAAACACACCAGGCTTGTTCTGAGTGTATCATGCTTCATTTATCGTACATATGCTATGCTTGTCTGAAAAGGTCACTTAGTCACAAAGGAAAATGTCAGACTATTATGAAGATTCTCTACACATTATTTTACCTAAAGGCAAATACTCAGATTTAGGATTTGCACAACATCCAGCTTTAAACGCCATTATCAACATTAGATTTACTTTGTCAGGTTCAACACTTGAGCCCTGAGCAAGACAGTATCTGCTTGCACCAGATTGGCTTGAAATTCATTGTGGCAAGTCATGCTCCCCAGAAGATGAATCTTAATGATTTTGGTGACCATTTCTTTTGCATTCCCATATACGTACACTACCGTTCAAAAGTTTGGGGTCACATTGAAATGTCCTTATTTTTGAAGGAAAAGCACTGTACTTTTCAATGAAGATGACTTTAAACTAGTCTTAACTTTAAAGAAATA
>JAVQJL010089970.1:0-45024 GCA_036024295.1 Nannoperca obscura | reverse complement strand
CCCCCCCCCCCCCCCCCCCCCCCCCCCCCCCCCCCCCCCCCCCCCCCCCCCCCCCCCCCCCCCCCCCCCCCCCCCCCCCCCCCCCCCCCCCCCCCCCCCCCCCCACCCCCCCCCCCCCCATTGGTTTTTGCAAGAGACTAATATAATATACAACATTTTACCATCAAATGAACCCGTCCACTGTTTCCTAGACTACAGAAGGGTGTATTTGATCCTGAAAACAATGTAAGCTTTAAGTTGTTGTTGTTATTTGTTGTACATTGAGTAGCTGATGTTACCTTAAATCTGGACATAGGGAGAGGCTGCAGGAGCCCTTAGTGAAGCGTCACAAACATCGGCAGGGGGCGTTGGACGTGACTGGCTGAGTCGAAAAGCTGTTCATTTAAGTGGCTGTTACAATAAGTGATGAAAACTGGCTTCATGCTGAATTTTAGCGATCAGCGGATGCACTGGTTCAAACACTGCAGGATTAATTACAAGCTGTATTTCACCTCGGTGGAAATGTTCCTGATGTAAAGTCACCAGTGGATATTGAAGCATCTCTGCATTTGTGAATTAATGGATGGTATTATTTGCCCACATGCTACGCTGACCTCCAGGTCCACCTGCTAGTCATGAATATTTATGGTCATGAGTATTTATGCAGACGCCAGAGACGTCTCTGCTTCCCACCTTCCCGTGTCTTTGACCCGACAACACGGTGTAACAAGTCGGAGGCAGATGGGAAGAAAGTGAAGTTCGCTCAGCCTGCATGCAGCCATCATATCTCCAGCACCGCTGCAGGACTTTCCTCACGGAGATGATGTAACGTCTAAACGACGTTTGCATGTGTCGGTCGGAGTGAAGGAACGCTGTGCTGCTGAAGCACTTTGGGGGAGTTCAGGGGAGTTTAGCTGGATTCTGTGGTTCAACACTTTCAGGAGAGGCATGGTGGAAACAGTGATGCCCAGGACAGCGTCACAGCCTGCCATGTGGTCTTAAAATAGAGGTTGATCATCCTTAAAATGAGGATAACCCGAAGTTAATTCAAGCAAATCAAATATACAAACCTACCTCTCCAAGACTGTTGATGTCTAAGACCATTTTTGGTCTTTTTATATTTAATATCTAAGCAAACAGAAGCATTATGTTGATCCTGTGCCAGATCAAGGAAACTCTTCACAGCTGCACATTTTCTGTAGTTTTTCATATCGTGGTATCTGTTGTTCATATGAAGAGTAATGTCCAACAGATGACATGTTGCAGTCACATTGTGATGGATGCTGATGTGTAAAACCTGTCCTCAGAACAGTGGGACACAGTTGGAGGTCTTCTTGTTCATTACAGGAGTCTACAACAGCAGCACTTACTATTCTGGGGCTGGTATACAGGAAGTGATGAGCTTCATGTTGTTTTTGGTAATGGTTAAAAACAACAGCGCACTGAGCAGGAACAGTAATATCTATTCTTAACTCCCCTGAGTACTTCAGGATACATCTGCTCGGGGCCTCTCCTTTACTGGATTCATGTAAAACGCCTTCAGCTCGGTCACGTGGAGGCAGCACTGCTTCCTGCCGTCTCACACTTGAACACTCGCTGCATCAGAGGAGATGTTGAATCACCAGCACAAACTCACCACAGATGCACTCTTTCCACCAAACGAGCTCGTGCTCGAGAACCGGTGGCGTTTCCACCAGATTTGAGCCGAACCGCTGGATGTAGACGTAGAAGACGGTTACCACAGTAGAACCACAGACTGCTATATTCTGGTTCCAGCTGGGAACCATCCTTCCAGGTTCCTAACCAATGTATTTTTGGTTGAAATGCTCCACAGAGCAGAACAGAACCCACTCCATGTCGGTGTGAAAGGGGCTTAACGTACTGTAACTT
The DNA here is from genome assembly GCA_036024295.1 of Nannoperca obscura. Taxonomy (NCBI): domain Eukaryota; kingdom Metazoa; phylum Chordata; class Actinopteri; order Centrarchiformes; family Percichthyidae; genus Nannoperca; species Nannoperca obscura. Next base: position 43,155 of record JAVQJL010089970.1, on the reverse strand, counting down.
CAGTGAAACTGTCCTCCAGGCCGCCAGTCCTGCCCTCTGTGCCCCGTTATGTTTTGTTTGGTGAAACACAGCAGCACATCATTTAATAGCATTAATAATCCGGGTGTATTTTAAGTTTTTAGTCACAGCGTGATTCACACATCAAGCAGCACGTGCCCAGACTGACGGGCACGCGGGAGTTCTTCTTCTTCTTTTCACCATGTTTGGCTTTTTCTGTTCATGTTTCATTAAATCCTCAATTAGGTAAAAACAAATAATTAAGAAGCCGTGTCTCAACACTAATTTCTTTCTCATCCTCCTAAATCTTTTCTGGCTTTCTCCTTCTGTGTCTCACTGTTCTTCTCCCCTTGTTTTCCTGCAGATCGGATCTGATGATACTGTCTGTTTATATAAAGGGCATCAGCAACACTTTGTATCCATGTCATGCTGCCTAAAACTGCACTACAATATGCATTTGAGCAGTTTGCAGTTTGAAGGATGTATGAAGTTAACTTGGCGGACACAGTATTTACCCGTCAGTCCAGTAATCTTGGCTGTAGTTTGAGCTCCTGTGTTGTTCCCCGCTGACCAGCTGCTAACTGTTCCGCTGTGTTCACCTGCTAACTGCTGAACTGGACAGGAAGCGACGGGAAGGCCTGTTTTTTGGGGGCTTTATCACTGAATACAGCTGCCTGCTGCAGAGTCAGGTGGTTTGTCACTACGAGCAACCGTTTTCATATTTATGTATAATCATTGGATCCATTGTTAATATGAAAACAATGAATAGAAATTATTCTAATAATTCTGTAGTAATAGTGGATTCTCAAAGCAATTAGGGACAAGAAACTGCTGGTCGCTAATCAAGTCTAGTAAAAAACCCTGAGTGGGAGTGGAATCACTGGTGTAATGACTCACTCAGTTAAATATACATTTCCACAGCATTAGTATTAGTGCAACAGCAGAGTCGTGTCACACTCACCACTCTGTTGCCCCCCCGTTCAGTGTTAAACGTAGAGCTGAAACATGTATCACAATAAATGTTTAATTACAATTATCCTTTTTAATAAAGACGAGGAGACAAAAAGGTTTCAGGGTTACAACACACATAATAACATTAAAGTAGCTGAAGATCAAGGAATGAACATGACACGATATTTTCTCACTCCTCGCTGTTTCTGCTGTGTCACATGTCGATGGTGCAACCAGACCACACACCTGTTAGACGGTTGGCTCTTTGTCACTCGTAGCGGGGCATATTATGGGCTGTTAATGAGCCACGGTGTGTTCGTTATGTGCATTTAATGCCTTTAAGTGAAACTATCATGACATTCTGTCGTGCTGTCGTCTTATTGTCCAGTGAAACACTTCCTGCAGATGTTTGACATCAAGAGGCCGCCAGGAAAGGAAGGGGTTATGGGGGGGAGGGGGGGTGAATGAGTGGATGCTAATGATGACCTTTTGTTGTCCAGATGTTCACTGGTCTCCTGAAGCACACGCCACCTCTGGCCTCCGCTGCAGCAGCCTCCTCCTCTGCCTCGGACCAAAACAGCAACGCACAAACAACAGTTCCCACAATCCCACGGGGACACCTGGTCGTGGGCCCCAAGGACCAGCTCCGCCTCCTCGCTCCCGTGGGCAGCACGGCGACGTCCAATCACTGCGCGGCGGCCGGGGCCCACGGCGCGCCCAAGCACCTCGGAGGAGCCCCGCGACCTCCCTCCTCCCTGAGTGAGGAGGACGATGGAGGAGGAGGAGGCAGGGTGAAGAAGAAACGAAAGAAAAAGGACAAGAGGGAACGGGAGAAAGGAGGAGGGGACGGGGGGGAACGGGAAAGCAGCAAACCAAAGAAGCGAAAGGAGGAGAAGGAGGCGATCGTAGTCACACTGAGGAAGAGCAAGGAGCCCAAGGAAAGCAAGGAAAGCAAGGAGGGCAAGGAGCGAAAGGAGCGCAGGACCAAGGGGAAGGAGGGCAGGAAAGCCAGCAGGGCGGAGCTGAAGAATGTGGCGGGGGGGAAAACGGCAGGCGTCGCAGCGGCCCCCGGTCCAGCTCTGGTGCCTGTGAAGGTGCCCGGCAAGAGAGGAAGGAAGCCGAAGGTCAAAGTCCTACCTCCTGTACCCACCAATCAAGGTACGCTGTGTGTGTGTGTGTGTGTGTGTGTGTGTGTGTGTTGTGCAAGGTAGATGTGTGGGAGGACGTTATCATTTTCATTTAAAAACCGATTTATTTATTTTTTAGGTCGTGTTGAAACAATTAGTCGATCAATCGATTAAGTCGATTGGTAGAAAGTACTGACCGCGATTTTCAGAATGGAGCAATTGTCATTAATCAGCAGAAAATGACAAATATTCTCTCAAATGTGAGGATTTACTGCGTTTCTTGGTTGAATAACCTTGTATGTTGCATATCTTTGGCCATTTTTCACACTATCTTCTGACTTTCATGGCTAATCAATAAAGGTTTTAACACCATTCTATTCTTTTTATTCAACTTGAGGAAAACAAATGTCTTACTTCATGAGTAATTCGACACTACCGAGGTGGTATCATCATTGCATGATTGCATGCAAGAATAAAGTCACCAAGCTCTAAAGAGGATCTTTCTTTGACTCACTCGTGTTTCCCCCCCCGACAGCAGCTCCTCCCCCCCCGGGTCTCCACGTTAAGGTCCCAGTGCAGGTCCACGGCAAGAACCATGGCCCCGCCAACAGCAGGACCCCAGCCCCCTCAGCGCCAAAACAGAGGGGCCGCAAACCCAGGTAAGACGCTCTGACTGGACAGCAGCTCATGGGAAGAGACACAGATTTGTAATGAGAAGACGTTTAGGAGAAAGCATTTAGGAGACAGACAGGAAAAGAGTCTGAGCTGGAGAAGCCTTAGAAGTGGACACTGATGGAGTGAACAAGCACCAAAGAGCAAAGCGGCAGTAAACCTGTCATCCCCAACAAATGATGCAGTTCTTCTCTGAGCAGTTCGCTTACACATATTTCATTTCAAGGCTATATTTAGGCTTTATTTCTGCTTTATTGGTGAGTCAGAAACGATAAGAAGAAGAGTTTAATTCACTCCCAGCACTGCGAGGATACAGAATCAGTTTTGCACTTTAACAAAACGAGCTGCTAGAATGAAGCTTGGATGATTGGAAAGGTGCAAGAATGAAATGGTTCCTGATGTTTGGAAATGTTGCCCCGCTGCAGAAAAGACATCCTATTCACTTAATAAAGTTAATATACACATTCTGTGTAAATCTGATGTATAAAGGACACACGAACCCGGAACTACAGCTGCAACTAGTAATCGTTAAAACTGCCTGGATCCAGCTCCTCACGTGAGGGTTGGATGTTTTCTAGTCATATATGACAGTAGACTGAACTGCTGGTTTATAACAAGCTGTATGAAGACATCGCTTTGGGCTGTGAGGAATTCAAATGGGCATTTCTCACAATTTTTATAGACATTTTATAGATTGTGGAAAAGATAATCTGAAATCTCTCTCACAGTAGAGTTTTGTTTTAACAGAGAACGACAGAAAAGATGTCTTTTATTCACTCTTCCTCTGCACCTTGTTTTGTTGTTCTGCCCTCGGTCATTATCCCGTTCTTTCTGTTTCCTCACTCCTCTGTCAGAACAGCTGAGTGCTCTTCACCAGGGTTTCAAGTAGGATGACAGATAGAGGCACAGCAACAAGTCTGTAACAAGCAGCTGTTTAACAGTGACGATTCTCTTATTCTGAGCTGTTCCCAGATAATACTGAACCGATCCTGTCCCAAGTACAGCAAACACAGCTGCTTAAAGAAAGTATACCGTCCAGTCTATTTCATACTGACGCGACAGCAGGTTCACATCAGCGGCGGCCATCTTGGTTTTTTATGAAAATGACTCGACGCTCCTCCTCTCCTGTTTGGCGGCCGGGGTGGGGGGGGGGATGTGTTCTTGCTTAATCCGGTCTTTAGATACAAAGAAATAATTAGCAGATTGTCTTTGTAGCACAGCAACAACCAACAGCCGAGCCTGGGAACCACAGGGTGTTTGATGTGCGCTGCCAGATGTGTCTGGTTCCCAGACGAGGTTCAAAGTCAAGTGACTATTGACTGATTATTTCTTTGTATTCAAGAAATATTTACGTGCAAGAAATGTTAAAAAAAATATATGTAAACTGAGTACGTCTGGTACAAACAGACATCCTGAATTCACAAAGAGACTAAAGAGACCTGCAGATCAGAAATATCTTTCTGGTTGAGAAACTGTAAGTAGACTTTGATGATTGAAAGAATGGGAAGGGGAGAAGGGGGGGAAATGTTAGAAACAAAGTGCGAATAAATGGAGGAAGAGAGAAGAGATGAGTCACTGATGCAAAGTCAGGAACGGCAACAGCAGAAAGAAGTTGCCACTGAGGGAGAAGAGAAGCGACGGGAAGAATAAAAAGGATGAAGGTAATGGATAGAAACCAGATAACAATCGCTGCTGTGAAAGAGAAAGGAAAGGGAGAGGGAAAGAGATGGGTTAAGTGAGGATGAGAAAAGATGAAAAGCAACAGAGGTCAGGATATGAAAGAAAAGAGTAGAGATGAGACCGAAGGAGAGGAGGAGGAGGACTTGTGAACTTCACCGGGTCGTTTCCAGGTCGGGCTCTGGTATCGGGTCGTGTCGGGTTCGGATGACGGCATCTACAAGAAGATTAGAAGTGTTTAAATCCATCTTAATCTGCTGCTTTGTCGTTTCTCGGAGTTTTAGTTGCGTTAACTGGGACAGGAGCTCTGACCACAGTCCTGAATCCACCAGTGGATCTCTGCAGTTCACCTGCCAGCTTCACTTTACAAAAGAAGAATAAGACTTCTGAGGGATCGATGGTGACACCCTGAAGAAAAGGAATCAGCTGATTTCTTGGTGTTTGTTTCCCAAATCCTCCATCTAGTGTATTTAGATGATTTAAACATCTTGATGGCCGGAGAGATGCAGCCTCTTGTGACTGGACTGCAGACGCTGGCAGGTGTCATGGAGAAAAATGAAACCACAGTCAATGTGTGATACGTGCTTTCAAATGAATTTTATTGAACCCAAACGACACATTCAGATTGGATTTGCCAACTTTCATTGTTTAATTTGCAGTAACTGCACGTGTGAAGTCACTTCATTGATAGTATCGAAGTTCTTTTCAGTACCTTCACAATCTGGGATCAATCTAGTTTCTTTCTTTCTTTCTTTTTTACTTTTATCTTTTTCTGTCTTTCTGTCTTTACTCTCTACTTTGTGTGTTGTTACTTTATCCAAACTAAACACACGTCTGCTAGAGAATGTCCAAATAATTGTAAAAGTTCAAACAAATGGCCATTAGGAATGTTTTTAAGGTGGTGTGCCACTGTGTTGCACTTAGCGCTTAATGTTTTTCTCATTTATTGAAAATATTGTCCACGGTACGTATTGACACAAATGAATTCAGGATTCAAATAATGACATTGCATTAATAAGTCGGGCGTCTTGCTGCTGTAGCTCTGGGCCTGTTGTTTAAGGTGAAGTCAGAGCTCCTTGATGAGCGGGAGTTAGCAGGAGCTAACGAGTGTGTAATTATGGGAAACTGAAATGAACTTAACACTAATTAGTGCTTATTTTACGTGATGTCTCTGCAGTAAGGTGACACAGTTGTGTCTGCGTGAGGTTAATCAGTCACAGCACTCTCATGACTGGGGTCAAACATGAGTCGAATGCATGTTCAGCAAAGTGTCGTGCAGCATGTGTGTGTGTGTGGTATTGGTCGGGGTAATTGGAGGAGGATATCGCAGGTTGGAGGTGTGTGTTTGGATATCAGCTGCACAGTTATCAATTAGTCCCTGAATGATTTGATCAGACCCCCTGCTCCCTTGTTTCACTCACAGAAATGCCACATAACCTAATCTAAAGATGCTCCAACTTAAGAAGATCATCTTTCAGTATTTAAATTAGTCCTAGATCTCCACCTCCACCTCGTTAAGCCAGCAGACATCCTGCTTCTTCATTCAGCTTCCCTGCTCTGACTTTCAAACTGGCAGCCTTCTGCTCCAAAGTGTGCCTCAGTCCTGTGGCCAGCGTTTCAGCAGGTGGCTCTCAGTGATTGGTCCTTTGTCTCTGTGATCAGGAGACACCCAGAGAGATTTGAACACAGTGAGGATGAAATATTTATACCAGAATATGTCTCAACCAGCCCTTCTGCACGTGCCCAGGGAGCAGTAGAGTGTTCAGCCTATGGGAAGAGGCTGCTGCAGGAGCTGCAGGAGCTGCTAATCACTCATCACAATCCCTCTCCTCACAGAAATCCTGGCGCAGCGCCGGTGGAGAAGAAGAAGAAGGGAAAGAGGAGAAACCAGGAGCCGGCTGTCCAGGAGGGGGCGGAGAGTGACGACACTACCTCAATGTCAGCCCTCAACATGGGTGGAGAGGACAGCCAAGATCCCCTGGATCACACGGTGAGTGGACGTGTTAACGTCTTGTAGTTAAAGGTGAACTCTTGGAAACTAAAGTTTTACATGACATGTTGAGGGCTACAAGATATTCATGTCTCCCAAAGATGTCAAGGTTGGCAGCAAAACCTCCACATGATGTTTCCAAACGTGTGTTTTGAATCTGTAATAAACATGGTTGCACGTGATGTTCCTGGACATGTGATCAGCTGCTGTTCTGTTGTTGCTCATCTGCATGTTCACGTACAAAGATTCAGGATTAAACTGCCAAGTAGCAGCAAATGGTTACATTTCCCATGACATTATTTTCTTCTTCTTCCCTTCCTGTCTTCCCTCCTTTCCTTATTTCTTGATGTTATCGTCTGTCATTCACTCGTTTTTTCTGCCTTCCTTTATTCTCTCCAATGTCCTCCTTTCCTCATTCATCTTCTGCTTTTTCTCCTTAATATCTCTTCTTTTCCTCTTTCCATCTCACCTTCCTCTCCCCCCCCCCCCCTCCCTCCCTTCATCGACCTCTCCTCCTGTTCTGTAGAAGCGGCGTTCAGGACGTCAGGTCAAGAGGAGGAAGTACAACGAGGATTTGGACTTTAAGGTGGTAGATGATGACGGAGAGACCATCGCAGTCCTCGGAGCCGGTCGCATCTCGGCGCTGAACGCCACCGCTCTGGCGTGGCAGGCCGAGGTCAGGAAGGACACTCCCTCTCTTTTTCCTCTTTATTTAACTTACCTTACTTCATCTTTGTTTTAAAATGTAAAAAAACACTGCTTTCGTTAACATGTCTGAAGAAACTTCCGACCAAAGTCTCGCTGTGTCCACTGACGATAGATCGATTGATCTTTAAGGCTTCCAAATTACTACTTTACTATTCTTCACACAACCTCACCAACGAGCGCATCAGCGCTACTTGAACTCACCAGTACAGAGTGACGTAGCCAGCGGCTGTAGGCGGCGATGCTGATTGGACACATTATACCTCACGTGCTCTCCCTCGGGTGACGATGTGATGCGTTTGGTTCTGTCTTGGCTTTACAACCTGTGCAAACGTGTGCAGTATCTTTAATGCACACACGGTGCTTTAATAGACTAATTATACAGGTCTAGGATATAAGGCAGTTAGCCTACAGGGCGTTTCAACACCGAGACGACAGATTACAATTTAGACAGTGGATCATCGGCCAGCTCCACATAGCATCTGTGTTTCAGTGTTTGAGTCAGATCCTAACTTCAGAGTTTGTCTTTTATTCAGTGTTGTGGTCATTTGGAGGCTGAAGTTCCGCTGCTGTTGGATTGAATTGCGTCGTTAATGTGAACAAACGTTCGACCTGTCAGTACGACTCCTCGTCTAATAATCATAGGCAGGATTTTTTGTGAAAGAGGCTTTTTAAATGGCGCTTCTGTGGAAGCTTTGCTCGGATCGAAGTCTTTATTATGTTGCTGCTGCATGAACACAAACTCTGTGAACTGACCTTCATCCTCGCAGGCCGCTAATCTTTTCTGTCTTTCTCTCCCTCAGGAACCCCCCGAGGACGAGGCCAACATCATCGAGAAAATTCTGTCTGTCAGAATAATGAAGAAAGAGGTGAAGAAGGAAGAACACACACGAGTGAATGAACGAAACATTTTCTTGTGGATTTTAAATGAATTCTGTTTCTCCTGCTGCTCTCAACATATTTATTTCTCTCTCTGTGTAGACTTCATCAACAGAGGACCAAGTGGAGGGGGCAGAGGAGTTTTATGTCAAGTACAGAAATTTGTGAGTTTACTTTCATTTACATAAACTGACGTCTGACGTCAGACATTTATCTGGCAGCCTTGATTTTTAATAAATGAATTTAACCACTTCAAGCTTACTTTGAACTTCGTCCTCAGCATCGGCACTCTCACACGCCTGTTACATGATTGGCTGTTTGCATGTCACTCGTAGCACGCTCCATTATCAAGGTATATGATAGTCTGTGCTTTCATTGGGGTTTGCATTTAAAGCATTAAGTGAAGCTGTCTAACAACTTTCTTACTGCTGTTGGTGAAGTGTCTGATGCTGTTGTCTGATGGCCCGGGCCTCATCTGACACAGTGTCAGCTGGAGACTTACACACCGATCGGGTTGGGTTTAAGCTGTCAGCTCGGCTCTTGGGACGATCATGTCTGCTGACAGGTTGACTTTTGTTATTCAGAGGGAAATGCTGTGCAGGTTGGTAAAGGTCCTGAGTTCTGCGTGTGTCATTGAACTATTGGTGGAAACTGAAGCACCTAAAGGAAACCCATGTCTGCGGCGCTTAAACTGAGCGAATTCGGCATGAACGGCAGGTATGGTGTTGAAACACGACCAGCTGATTATCAATCTTTTCCACTTGGATTGAGCCACGACAAAACGTGTGTAATGTGCTTTTATTGGACTGTACTGTTGACGACGCTGTTGGTACACTTGCTGTACACTTAAAGGCTGCATACGTGTGCATGTGCCGCTTTCTGTGCCGAATACAAATGCAGAGGGATCAAAACCAGTACCGGGCCGGTTGGGTTCTGCTGCGCACCCTGGGACAACATGTAAACAACATGTGAACTCCTAATATTCAAAGACCCGTCCTGAACACCCCCCACCCCCCCCTGCTGCCACCATGCACATGTTCCTCGGAGGTGTTACAAGTCTCCCTCATGATTAATGAAAACGTTGAAGGTGTGTCTTGACTTTGTTGCAGCAAGAGTTTGGATGACACTCATTTCCTCCAGGGAAAGGGACTTTGAGTCTGAGCGTTGGTCTGTTCAGTACAGTGCTTCCCAGCAGTAGCTGCTGCGGGAGCTGCTCAGCTCCGCCAGCCAGTCTGAGGATCTCTGGAGACCCTCCTGTTTGTTCTGGCACTTTGTATCTTTAGGAAAGGTCCCACACAGATACGCCGTCATTATTACCATCGTAATTTATTCTCAGGGGTGATGAATAAAACATGGAGGGGTTTGCTCGAGTTGAGTCGAACTGAATGGGTGTGAAGGCTTCACTGGATTAAGAATAATGTATTCACAAATGATACAATTACAGAAAAGTGGCCCAAGTATAATATTTGTAGTGTTAAACTGATTATTAAACATTATTAAATGCATAAGTAGCTGCTTCGGCAGGTGCACACGCTGTACTCTGACGCTGCAGTGACATTTATGTGTCCATTTATAGATTGTGGTTTATGCATTAAATCATGCATGTCAATCTGTTACCATAGTAACGGCGTTTGTCCCGTTTTCTCTCCCATCGACGGATGATTAGGGGATCCGTGTTAAATGTCTGTGAGAAGGATCACGTCCAAGTGCTTTGCTTTTGTTTCACCCGCCCCTGCGTTTTCACACATGATTGTATTTTGATCCACCAAATGTTGCTTTTTATTTTATTTTATTACTTCATTTGAAATCATTGTCGTGACGACATGATTAAATGATGCAGCAGCGTGGCTCAGTAATGGCCTCAGGATGTTTCATGGAGCTTATCAGTCTGGTTTGTTGCTCCAGGTGAGAACAATAAAACCAACCAAGACTGATCTAAAAACCAACTGGACTCATCTGTTTTCATCCCAACATGCACTGGGCTTTATATCGAGTTTAATGTTATTTGGTCTTTTGCTTTTTGATGGGTATTTTTTATTTTATTTTTGTGCTTCACAAACTGAAAGCTGTGCTGATCCTGTGTCTGTTGTTTTAGTTCCTACCTACACTGCAAATGGGCCACTCTGGAAGAGCTGGAGAAAGATCCCAGAATCCACCAGAAGATTAAGCGCTTTAGGACCAAACAGGCCCAGATGAAACACCTGTTCACGGAGGTAAACCGTTAACATCTGCTGTTTATTGTCCTGGTCTTCGCTTCAGGTCTGGTTACAAGTCTAATCTTCTCCCTTTGAGTCATGCTGAGCAAATGTGCATTTTATTATCCATCAAATTCATGACCTACGCCACCACAAGGTGATGAGGAAACATGTGAACTCCATCGCTTCAGGTGTGTAATGAAAGCCTGATCATTCACAACATGAAGGTCACCAGGTGAACTCCAACATGCTGTAACCAAGGCAACACCTAATGTGGGAGTGCACCCTGTCAGACTTCACTGTCAAGTTCTAGGTGGAGGGATGGATGTACTTTATTGATGTACCGTGAGGGAAATAGTTTTGTTACAGCAGCAGCAAATCGATACAAGAAGAATAACCAGTGGCAAATCTGCAGAATATCAATAAAATAGGAATAAAAAAAATAAAGTGTCTGAATATAATAATAATAAAAAGAAGTCTGTAATAATAAAAAATAATAAAAAGAACTGTGACTATTGAAGAAATGCAAAATGGCCAAAAATAATCTATTAAAAAAATATTTTTAGATATATTATATATGATATAATTTTTTATATTTATATATGTTATATATTTACATATATAGGCTGCACTTGTCTATAAGCCGCAGGTGTCCACGTTGTAACATGAGATGATGAGGGTGTGTGCATGACGCATTTAGTGTGAGTGCGTTTGATTTACGGTGATTCGAACGATTTCATTGGTCCACTGTGACCTGTTGGGTAATTCCATTGGTCTGGTGTGACGAGCCTAAATGTACTGGCGGCATGAAGCTCGTTAGCCCGTAAAACACAGATTAGCCGCGTCATTGTTTAAGCCACAGGGTTCAAAGCGTGAGTAAAAAGTAGTGGCTAATAGTCCGGACAATTAAGGTAAATAAATAAATAAATGCATTATAAACCGCTGGCATGACGGTTTGTCACCACGTTTCCACCATGTTTATATGTTTAGGCTGTTGTTACTTTTTGGGTTATTATACATGTTTTGCTTTCTTTGCACTATTTGACTATTGCTTTATCAAAGTCAGTCTCGTATCGTCTCTCTCTCTCCCTCCCTCATCCCTGTCTCCAGCCCGACGAGGACTTATTTAACCCGGACTATGTAGAGGTGGACAGAGTGCTGGAGGTGGCTGTGACCACAGACACTGAGACCGGAGAGGTAGGTAACACACCGACACTCTGGTGTGAAAGCACTTATTTCTAAAGGTACACTCTTAGTCCTGTGACACACACACACACACACACACCATGTCTTGTCTGTATGTTGCTGTAGGAGGTGACCCATTACCTCGTTAAGTGGTGCAGTCTCTCGTACGAGGAGGCGACGTGGGAGCTGCAGGAGGACTTGGACCCAGAGAAGATCAAAGAGTTTGAGGGGATCCAGAAACTGCCAGCAGACCTCAGGCACATGGTGAGTGGAGACGTAACAGCCGACTGCTTCACATGAGAGGAAACCATATGTTGACAATAATGTAGTTGGATTCAGAGCATCAGTACAACGCAGCTTCAGGTTCAAGGGGAGGAATGTGGCAGTTTCCAGATCCAGTAATCGACCCTGACTTTCCTTCTGCACCATCAGGGCTGCTTTTAACAATCACATGCACGTAAAACATCTTTTGCTCTGTGATCCACATCTGTGCTCCGCTGGTGAGTGTGTGCAGCATTATGAAGCCCAGACAACAAAGCCGAGGGACGGAGGGATGTATTTTCTGCGAGTCACGGGTCTCCTGACCTGTTGAACAGTGCATTTTCTTTGCTGGGTGTTGAATAGAAAATTGCTGCTTAAATAGCTGCCATTTTGCCGAGTCTCTCTCCACTCAGGAGTGAGACCTGAGCAGATTATTTGGGCTCTTTAGCCATTTTTCATTTCAAAACTAGTATCATCACTTATTACACCCTGCCAGCAACAACTGCTTATTAAATTATTTGTCCATTCAAACTCCAACATCAGAGATGGAGTCTTACTTTTCAAAGACTGGGACTGATTTACCTCCTTTCTGATGTTTCAGAGGGAACCAAACACTAATGTGATATTGTCCTAGTTCTTTTATGGATGAAATCAATGTGGTGCGGATGATTGCATTCAGAAAGAAGAAGCCTTTCACATCATATCTAATAGTTAGTAAGCAAAAAAATAAAAAATATGTATTTAATAATCCAACTAAAACCTGAAAGACGGGAGCAAAGGTTTCCATTTACTTTGGTTGTTATGACTGATATTAAAACTGTGTGTGTGTGTGTGTGTGTGTGTGTGTGTGTGTGTGCGCATATGTGTGTGTGTGTGTGTGTGTGCGTATGACTGTATCGGTCTGTGTGTGTGTGTGTGTGTGTGTCTCTGTGTGCGCGCGTGTCTGCGTGTGTGTGCGTGCGCGCGTCTTTGTGTCTGTATGTATGTGTGCGTGCGTGTGTCTGTGTGTCTCTGTGCGTGTGTCTGTCTGTCTGTGTGTGTGTGTGTGTGTGTGTGTGTGTGTGTGTGTGCGCGCGCGTGTGTCTGTCTCTGTGTGTGTGCATGTGTCTGTTTGTGTGTGTGTGTGTGTGTGTGTGTGTCTGTCTCTGTGTGTGTGCGTGTGCATGTGCAGGAGCGTCCTCCTCCAGAGAAGTGGCAGAAGTTGGAGCGCTCCAGAGATTACCGGAATGGAAACGAGCTCAGAGAATACCAGCTGGAGGGAATGAACTGGTTACTGTTCAACTGGTACAACAGGTGAACGCTACAGACACTCTGCAACCAGCCCACGCGTTTCCATGAGGAGCAACTTCTCTTTGTGACTCCTCATACAGAGTTCATATAAATGAGACAATATGTTATGAGACCAAGAGGATGTTAATACGAATAGTAATGGCCTAATTAGCTTAATTCTTGCTCTAATTAGCATGAATGGTTGTGTTTCCTGTAGTTCAGAGCGTCCGGCTCCCTCTCCTGCTGTCTCACACTCGTTGTTCTTCTTCCCAGAAAAAACTGCATCCTGGCAGATGAGATGGGCCTGGGAAAGACCATCCAGTCCATCACCTTTCTGTACGAGATCTTCAGCATGGGGATCCGCGGGCCCTTCCTCATCATCGCGCCGCTGTCCACCATCACCAACTGGGAGAGGGAGTTTCGCACGTGGACGCACATGAACGTCATTGTGTATCACGGCTCGCAGATCAGCCGGCAGATGATCCTGCAGTACGAGATGTTTTACAGAGACACGCAGGTAATCTGATGTTTTTTTTATCCGCCTGCCTCTCAATGACCACCCAGGGAATGAGTCAGCAGCGTGACGTTTTTATGAATACACTTTAGTTAGAAGGTGTGAGTGGGTGTCTTTTTTTGAAATGTCTTTTCGGGCTGGAACCAGTTGCCGTCACGAGGACATAGGAGTGAAGGACGTCTTTGAAAGCGCTGGCATTCAGATGTTGATGACTCCTCTGAAGGAAATCTTCCCCACATATCTGGTTATTCTGTTGTATCTTTCTGTTCCTGCCATTATTTTGTGATACTGCATCAACCAGTCAGTGTTTTTCTAAACATTCATTCAGTACAAATCTGAAATTGAATCATCTTTGAAGTTTATTTGTTGCTTTTTGTGTGTTTTATATGATTTGAAATTCTTTGGGAACATGGACTATGAAGACAACTTGGGGACGTTTTTTAAAAACTATTTTCTAACATTTTATAAACAAAGCAATGCATTTCTTAATCGGAAAGATAATTCCCTGATGAACTGAATGTTCGTCCCCAAGCTGATTTCATTTTTATCTTTGGGCAACTCACATTCACGCAAACCTGCGTCGACTGTTCCTGCCGTACTGAGTAATTATTAAAGAGCAGGGAAACCCCTACCCACAAACCCCTGCGGGAACACGCTCTCTGCAGTCAGTGTTGAGCTGCTCAGGTTGGTTGGAACAAGTTAAAATGTTCTGTGGCTGCATCGTATGTTGGTTTGTTCTGTTAGGGACAGGGAGGAGAGGATGTTCACAGGAAGAGGCTGCATTCATGAGGACAGAGTTAAACTTTCCTGCACACTTGCAACTCATGTTCAGCTTTTTTTCTTTGTATTTAAGGTCCTTTAGGTCTTGAGGATTTGTTCTCGTGTAGAATGTAGTTAAGCTCTATTCTTTCTACTTTATATACTTCTTATTTCTGTCCTTGTGCTGCTGCAACACCTGGATTCTCCCCCGAAGGATCAGGACAATAATATCTTACCTGAAATCTGTTCTGAACAAGCTGAGGTGCATTAAGGGAGGGAGGCCTGTGATGGAAGGATGTAGTATTTTTTTTGTCCTCCTCGTGATTATCAGCAGTATTTGGGTGCTGTATCATGATGTCATGATTTAAGATCGTCCCTGCTGGGAAAACAAACAAACTGATCTTTTCCTCACTTTCTCACCGTCTCTGTGTCCTCCCACCCACTTGACGCCCATACTCATCATTTCTCTCTCTCCCTCTGGCCCACAGGGTGACACGATCCCAGGTGTGCTGAAGTTTCACGGGGTGATCACCACCTTCGAGATGATCATGGCCGACTGTCCGGAGCTGAAGAAGCTCCACTGGCGCTGTGTGGTGATCGACGAAGCCCACCGACTGAAGAACAGGAACTGCAAACTGCTGGAGGGACTGAAGCTCATGAACCTGGTGAGTCAGTGTGTGTGTGTGTGTGTGTTGATGAATGCAATGTACAACCCCCACCAGCTGGGCATAAGTACCCCTTTGATTGACGGGCTGGCTTCATGGTGCTCAGTGGTATTTCTACAGTAGTTTTGGTTTTTCTGCAGCCTCAGATCAGCTCACAGCTGACTCAGGTTGGTTTAGCTGTGAGCTGATAAAGGACTTTTTGTTAATGTGTTCATTGTTGTCGCACCTTTCCTTGCACACCTTTTTATTGGTGTATGTGTCTCTTCTAATTCATTCATCTCAGTTTATGCACTCTTGTCTCGCAGGAAGGGTTCTAATAAATCCCGTGGGGTCTCAGTTCACTTTGAACCACTGTCATTAGAAGCGGCAGGTTGTGTGCGACGCTTCATTATGTTTAAAGATATTTCTGCCCGTGTTTCTAACAGGAACAGAAGGTTCTGCTGACAGGAACCCCTCTGCAGAACTCGGTGGAGGAGTTGTTCAGCCTTTTGAATTTCCTGGAGCCGCTGCAGTTTCCCTCAGAAAGCACCTTCCTGGAAGAGTTCGGAGACCTCAAAACTGACGAACAGGTACGTTGAGAGGAGCGCTTTAATAAAAACATTTATCAGATATCTTGCGGTACCAGACTGGATTGCTGCAGTGAAGCTAGCATGGCATGTCTCGTGATGGCGTCTGATATTAGCAGCCTTGCATACAGTAATTGTTATTTGGCAAATTAAACACAGAGGTTTGGTGTGAGGGTCCGTTTTCTTTTTCTAAGATGCACTTCCGGTCGCAGCATCGTGCCCCGCGTGAACTATATATACACACACACACACTGACTATATATGTGTGTGCGTGTGTGTGTGTGTGTGTGTGTGCATGTAACCGCTCACGCTCACCTCCTCCTGTGTTATCTCCAACAGGTGAAGAAGCTTCAGGCCATTTTGAAGCCCATGATGTTGAGGAGACTGAAGGACGATGTGGAAAAAAACCTGGCGCCCAAACAAGAGACCATCATAGAGGTGTGTGTGTGTGTGTGTGTGTGACATAAACAGTAATTTGCTTTCAACATTCTCTTATTTGCTCATATTATATCATATTAGCTATTTTACTGTTTCACATCTAACACGTGTTTTAATCAGTTAAATTCGAAATAAAACTGTAAATAAATTAAAGTGCAGTGCACGAGCTCGTGGTTGCCCCCGAGCGAGGATCTTTGGTTCAGATGGAGTTTGTTCCTCTGGGGCTCCTGTTGGCTGTTCGCAAACAAATGATGCCGGTTTGGTGAATTAGAAACTCTGACGTTGCCCTCAGGCATGAATTTAAATGTGTTGCCTGAGTGGTCGGACGTCGCTGGAGATCAGATCAGCTCTGGTTCTTGAACGGGTTCTGTTCAGGATTCTTGGAACCTCGGTGGCCTCCCGGTGGAGAACCGGCCCACGTGTCCACCTGTTCTGAGCAGAACCATTGTGATCAGGGTGGATCAGTGGAGGGCGCTGCACGATGCACAACATTGCATCAACACGCACTGATTACCTGCAAGCTTTGTTTTGTTTTTATTTGACCAACTATTAATGATGAGGAGACGTAGAAGACTGTTGCCATAGTGACCAGAGACCATTGACTTCTCCTTCCTCCCTTTCCAGCCTGTAGAATAAAAATAATAACTGTATGCTAAAACAAATGGTGCTGTTCCTGCAGGTGGAGCTGACCAACATTCAAAAGAAATACTACCGAGCCATCTTAGAGAAGAACTTCTCCTTCCTGTCCAGAGGAGCCAACCAGCACAACATGCCCAACCTCATTAACACCATGATGGAGCTCCGCAAGTGCTGCAACCACCCCTACCTTATCACCGGTGAGAGAGCGCGCGCACACACACACACACACACACACACACACACACACACACACACACAGTTACACTGAACTGTATCCATTTCCATATGTTGACGTCTGGATGTGTCGCCGTACCTTTCTGATGTTTTTCCTTCAGGTGCGGAGGAAAAGATTCTGGAAAGCTTCAGGAAGTGTCACAGTCCGGACGCGCTGGACTTCCAGCTGCAGGCCATGATCCAGGCAGCCGGCAAACTGGTGCTGATCGACAAGCTGCTGCCCAAACTGCTGGCTGGGGGACACAAAGTCCTGGTCTTCTCCCAGATGGTCCGCTGTCTGGACATCCTGGAGGACTACCTCATTCAGAGACGGTGAGGAGGGCGAATAAGGTGGGGAGGGGGGGAGGCAAGACTGAATGAGAAGGTAAAAAGGAAGGGAATTAAAGAAAGGAAGGGAATAATGAGAGAAATGTGGACAGAAAAAGAGACGCAAAGATGGAAAAAGATGTATTTTTAATCTTTATTAATTGTGGAAACCGGCTTGTTTCTGTGCGTGTTCTCCAGCTACACGTACGAACGCATTGACGGCCGCGTGCGAGGGAACATGCGGCAGGCTGCCATTGACAGGTTCTGCAAGCCGGACTCGGACCGCTTCGTTTTCCTGCTGTGCACCCGAGCCGGAGGGCTGGGGATCAACCTGACGGCTGCAGACACCTGCATCATCTTCGACTCTGACTGGAACCCGCAGAACGACTTGCAGGTGGGCGCAGAGCTGGGAGGCGTGGCTGTTTTATCTAAGCATCGCCCTCTTTTAACTGTTGCTGCTCGTCTTATTTAACATGTAGCATGTTGACTAAACGCCTGCTTCAGTGGGCGACTCTGCCTTAAATAAAGAACTGTGGGTGTGAATCTTTCCCACAGATGTTCCCACTTCTCAAAACATTTGAACTCTCAGAAAATGGATTTGGGACTTGAAGTTTGAGACTGCTGAAATATTGTGTTTGTCGTTGTCGCTAACCTATTAAACATGTAATATATATATATATATATATATAGCTGGGTTTATTCTAAGTGAGCAGCATAATGTTTCTTATCAGTCTCTCTAACAGTTTTCAAGGGAAATGAATGTTTGTGGTTATTCTCATAAACAAGGTCAAAAGAAATGTGCTTCACAGCTCAGTATTATTTCTAAAGATCGCTTTGTTTTAATTTCATTGTGAACAGTCGAATGTTGTTATCCTTATTACACTCAGTAAGAGTACGTAGTTAGAGCCAAGGAAGGCATTTACTTTGAACTTGTAGTTATCAGCTTTTGTTCCGGCTCCTGAACTCCACAACAACGAGCCTTTGCTTCAACAGCTTTCATCAGATTGTGTTAATGTTTTTCACCGTATCTTCTGCACGAGACCCTTAATGCATCCGGGGCCCGTCTGCGGCCCGGCAGGAATGATGCAGCCTGATGGTGTGATATTGAATATATTTTTCAGGCTCAGGCACGCTGCCACCGTATTGGCCAGAGCAAAGCGGTGAAAGTCTACAGACTGATCACCAGGAACTCATACGAGAGGGAAATGTTTGACAAGGCCAGTCTGAAGCTCGGGCTGGACAAAGCCGTCCTCCAAGACATCAACCGCAAAGGAAGCCTCAATGGGGTGAGAGGAGTAGAGTATTATTGGATGCTGCGCTGTGTCTATGAGGTTTTTATTCAGGGACGTGGTCACAGTTTACAAGCCTATACAAGGAGCACGGATTGTAACATGTGCGGCTGTTTGTTGCTGCAGGTGCAGCAGCTTTCCAAGCTCGAAGTGGAGGATTTGTTGAAAAAAGGAGCATACGGAGCACTGATGGACGAAGAAGACGAGGGCTCCAAGTTCTGCGAGGAGGACATCGATCAGATCCTTCAGAGACGAACTCAGACCATCACCATCCAGTCTGAAGGGAAAGGGTCCACGTTCGCTAAGGTAGAAACCCTTAAACATTAAGTTAAGGGTTTTTAACCAACACGTAACATTTTGTTCTCGTCACATGAAGAACATGAAGGCTTCAGATGTTGTTTTACTTTCTGTTAAAGACACTAAATACTTGAAATATTCACGAAGACCAAATGTAAAGAGAGTGAATATTAGTTGTTGGCAGCTTCAGTCAAAACGCTGATAACATCGACCAGAATGTGACTCTTTTTTTGTTGTTCTTCAGGCCAGTTTCATCTCATCTGGTAACAGAACCGACATCTCTTTGGACGACCCAAACTTCTGGCAGAAATGGGCCAAGATCGCCGAGGTGGAGATCGACTCCAAATCTGAGAAGGTACAGAGAGATGGACAGAAGAACGGGTTTCAGAACGAAGGCAGGAGAGGAGGAAAGGAACAACGAGAATAACGGGAGGTTTGAAGAAAAGGGACAGAAAATGAAAGGAGAGAAAGTAAAGTGCGATGGAAATAAGGAAGGAAGAAAGTGACAGAGAAGGGAGAGAAGAAAGAGCACGCTGAAGAGATGCACTTCCATTGCGCAAAGGTAAGAAGAAGGTAGAAAGAGTGGAGGAGGATTTCTGCAGGAGTGGATGGAGAAGGTGGGATGAAGGGGGAACAACAGAAGGCTTGAGAAGAAAAGATGGAACTGATCCAAGTTAGTGAAGACAAAGATGGAGGGAGGGGAAGTTAAGCTGAGCGCCCAAAGTGAGGGGAGAGTAAAGCAAACTCCTCTCCTCTCCCCTCAAAACAGATGGACTGTCTTAATGAATGAAGCACGCTGTGTGTGTGTGTGTGTGTGTGATGAACACAACCAGAGGATAAAACACTTCCTGCTTCACCTTCTTCCTACAGACTCTGCTTTTTATACTTGCTCCTCTCCTTCAGACTGAACTCTTCTCTCTGATGCAGGAGTCCCTGGTGATCGACACGCCTCGGGTGAGGAAACAGACCCGTCACTACAACTCCTTCGAGGACGACGAGCTGATGGAGTTCTCGGAGCTGGACAGCGACTCGGAGGAGCGGCCGTGTCGGACTCGGCGCCTGGGAGAGCGCAGCCGGCGGTACCTCCGAGCCGAGTGCTTCCGGGTTGAAAAGAACCTGCTTATCTTCGGGTATGACCTGATTTATACCACAGCGAAAGGTGTTATACTGTAGGTGTGCGCTGACAACTCGCCCTTGGACGGCCAGGGAAAAATAAATGATGAGCCACATTACATAGTTGGTTTGTGACATAACTGAGCCGAAACACAACAAAGAAAATATGTTTCAGCTGAAAAAGGATGTCTTGCTCTCCATCCTCGTCCGGTCTACATTTTTACTGTTGCTGGTTCTTTCCAGGTGGGGTCGGTGGAAGGACATCCTAAACCACGGGCGCTTTAAATGGCACCTAGCAGAGAGAGACATGGAGGTGATCTGCAGGTAAGGAGAGCTTTACAGGAAGTGTAACAGTAAGAAAACCTAGCAGTGCTTGTACGAGTGTGAAAACGTGTTGTTGTTGCACAGGGCTCTGCTGGTTTACTGCCTGAGACACTACAAAGGTGACGACAAGATCAAGAGCTTCATCTGGGATCTGATCGCTCCCTCCAAGGAAGGCCAGGACCAGGCGCTGCTCAATCACTCTGGTTAGGTTTCGTACTCCATCACCTCAGTTAGCATTGAAAGACTAATCCACGCGTTTAGCATTGCACTCGTAAAACTTACAATGGAGCGTTTGAAAACTAAAAAAAGCATCAAAATCGATGCAGCGGAACCAGAGATCTTCTTTCTGCTCAAACCCTGGTGCCTACATTACCCACAATGCAATTCTGCCAACAATTCAGTGTATTATGCTAGTAGCGGCTAATATAGTGTCTAACTGCTGGCCTGCAGCAGAGATGAGTCTTTTAACATTTTCAAACGTGTGGTCTTCAGACCGTCCTCACATTTATCAGGTTTCCACTGACTTTGCTTGTGTATAAGTTCACCTTTGCCTTTTAAAATGATTTTACTGTAGACGCTCCCACGTTGTCTCGCACTTTGTTGCTTATTTTCAGTCAAATGTTCACATGTGCCCTGGCAGGTGAATGGTTACAGCACATGCTGCGGAGCCACAACGTTAGCGGTTCAATGCCCCTTGTTTCCTGTCGGTCTCTTAACTGTCCAATAAAGGTAAAAACGGGTCTTAATTGACTGATGTTGTCTCTTTGGTGCAGGTCTCTCAGCTCCAGTTCCTCGGGGCCGGAAGGGGAAGAAGCTGAAGAATCAGCTGAATGTTCCCGAGGTGAAGAACGCTGACTGGCTGGTGCACTGTAACCCCGAGGTGGTGCTGCAGGATGAGAGCTACAAGAAGCACCTGAAGCAGCACTGCAACAAGTCAGTTTACAAATCTCATTATATAATGACCTGGAGAAGAAAGTGTGAAGGGAACTAACAGGATGACCTTTCTGTGTGTTTCTGATGTGAACTATGAGCTGCAGCAGCTACTAGGAACACTACAATCAGCAGTGTAGGTCATTTGATGTAACTGAGTAGTAATCAGGGATTTGCAGCAACTTGTAGCTGCTTGTAAACCAGAGGTGCTGTAAGATGACCGCAGGGTTAAAAACACTGACCTGTGTGCTTGTTAAATGTTTGCTCAGTCGACAACGAAGCTGTTTATTTATAACGTGAACCGTTGACTCGTGACCAGGTGAGAGCCGTAGCTTTTCATTTATTTCAGTGTTGTCATTCACTGAGATTACAAAGCATTTGCATTAAAAAGCATAAAGAAAAAGCACCAATGAAACGTTTACATTCACACACTGTTGGTAGTCCGACCAGTCTTAACCACTGAACTATTAATTAATAGTAATAATAATGCTTCCAGCTTCTTAAATGTGAGGATTTGCTGCTTTTTTTGGTCATTTACAGTCGGACAAAAGAAGCGATTTGAAGACGTTTATAAAGAAACTGTGATGAAAGTAATCGTTAGCTGCATCGCTGTCGGAGTGAGAAAGTAATCTGTTACTGTGCTGCGACCCTTTCTCTCCACAGGGTGCTGCTGAGGGTGCGGATGTTGTACTACCTGAAGGTGGAGGTGTTGGGTGAGGCTGCCAGTCAAGCTTTGGAGGGGATACCTGCCAGGTAAGGAGCATGTTCTTCACGTTGTGCCTGCGAGACAATGCAGTAATTTTGCGTAATGTGTCGCTTAACTGGAGACAAATCTGCAAAGAGATTGACGTAATGATTTTATTTGTTTGTCGGATGCTTTTGTCTTCCTGGTTGTTTACGTTGGTAAACTGAAAATGTTGCTTAGACACACAGAATGTGAAAAAGCCGTGACAGATTTGTGATTGTGCTGCTGGATGTCCTGACTCCACACTGACAGCAGTGACTCACAGATTGATTGTTTGCATGCGTGTCTGTTTGTGTTGACAGTAAACTGGAGGTGCCGCTACCCGACATCGACTACATAGAGATCCCAGCTACGTGGTGGGATACGGAGGCTGACAAGTCTCTTCTCATAGGAGTCCACAAACACGGTGAGGACGGGCGGCGGCTCACAGTTTGACTGTTTCTTGACATGCAACGCTTTTTCAAAATGTACTTTTAGGTTTATTTACCCGTGGAAGGTGGCATGAGCACAGGTTTTTTTAGATAATTCAGTAGTTATTGGCAACAAAATTGCTCGACCTCAGCAGATTTCAGCATCAACCAATTTTAATTGTTAAGAAGATTGAGATGCTGTGACACACTGTGTCTGAAGAGTTGTGAGAGGCATCCAGGGGCATTAAGGCGGTGTGTTTATGGTGTGTTGGAGATTTGCAGGAACAGCGTTACACCATCATGGGAAACTGAAACCCAAATGATTATAAAACGCCTCTTTGTGCAGCTGGGTGATTGTGTTTGAATGGAGGGTGCATCTAACAACGTGTTCCCTTCACCAGGCTACGAGCGCTACAACGCCATGCGTGCAGATCCAGACCTGTGCTTCCTGGAGAGAGTGGGAATGCCGGACGTCACAGCGCTGTCCGCTGAACAGGGAGGAGGGGAGGGGGTCCCCGAGATGGCTGACAGGTGGAGTACTCACAGTTCAGACTGCGGCTCGCGACGCATATTTCTGTTTAAACCCAACCCGAGTGTGCGAGACAAGTAGCCGAGCCTGATGACAAGTACAGTTTGACGACCTCCATGAATGTTCACCTGCAGTAGCCTTTGTGTTGCGTCCAGGCATTGTGACGTAAAATACTGAACAGGAAGCACCACGTCAAGTGGGCTCGCCCAGCCGACGTGACGGAACATCCTTTCTAATTCGAGTCCAATGGGCTCGGGTCCTGTGTGCACACTCACGCACACGGTTAAGACATGAGACAGACTGCACTGTATACTAAAATGTGCACACTGATCTCACATGAATGGGTTTCGCCTTTTTGAAATGAATTTTCCTCCCTTTAGTTTTCTCTGTTTATCTTGCTGTGATGTTTTTATGTTGTGTATATAATGAAGTCCTAATAGCGTTGATATTAGCCGCTCTAACTATTCTGGAGTTTTGAGGCTGATAATAAAAGAGACAAATTCTTTTTTTCACACAAATAACTATAAAATACGTTGACAATTCAGGTTATGAAAGAGTTAAAAACGAGCAGTGAGGCCGTATATTTTACAGTGGAAAAATTAAGTTGACAATCAAGGCAGTAAAAGAAAATATAACAACTGTTAATAAAAACATTTGAAGAACACGCAGCATAAAAAATGTATTGCTGGGCACCTCACAACCGTGTGTGTGTCTGGATTTTGACACAAGCTAATAAAGCAGAACCCACGTAGAGACTCTTGGCATGATATTTGTCTTCGTGGTGCATATTTAAGAACAAATTGGAAATTAAATCAGCAGAAACTGGAGCAGCTGACACACAATAAGCGTGCAGCTTCACGGCCCTGCGTTGGTTGTTTGCCCACTTGGTAACGCAGCCTCGTTAGCCTGGCTTTCTTTACACAGAGAGTAGACGCAGGTACAGAAGTGACACACATGCACGTCCACAAACCAGCTTCCCTGCAGACCTCCAGTAGGAGCCACTTCCTCCTTCCACAGCCATCGCTTCGTTTGCTCTGTAGTAGCGTTGGCAGCAGGTGCCCTCGCTGGTGCGAACAACACATCCTGTCCTCTCTGATGCCGTGTTTGTTTTTGTCGGCACCGCCACCTCCCCGCCCACACACCTGCTTTACACACCGAGTGTGAAGAACAAGATTACAGACGCATACTAATCCAAATATACACGCAAAGTGTGACATCAGGGTGCTAATTATGCCGACAGCAAGCAGATCATGTTTTAATGAAAGCTATAAATGGAGCTGGAGACACACACACACACACACACACACACACACACACACAGCTGCATGTGTGTTTTATTTCTGCCATAACCTGCAGCTGAACTGTTAAAGGTATATGGTTGTTCTGGTAGTTTCACTGTAATTACTACACTGACATAATCCAGAGAGAGGGAGCCAGAGAAAAAGAGGAAAGCGGCAACAAAGTGTGCGAAACGTATTTTCCGGGTCCTGCTGCTCCGGCTGACGGCAGAGCTCTGAAGATGAGACGAATGCGTTTTGAGCAGGAAGCTTTGATCCTCTTCCTGAAGGTAATTGAAGTTGTCACTCGCTTTGTTACCTGTTCAATCTGAAGCCGTTCCCAGCTGAGCAACAGCGACTGCGTGGCAGGGAGGGTCGTCTAGTCTCAACACGTTCCCTCGGCAGGCTTCCTGCGCAGGTTTGAACGAGGATGGGAGGAAACGAGGAAACACGCAGGAGGAGGAAGTGATACAGTAAACGTGGCTGCTCAAAAACCTCAATACAATGTTCCCAACAAGTGTGTAAGTTCCCAGGACTTTTCCTTATTGGCGCCTTGGACGGGGTTTTCCTCCTGTGGAACCCACTGCAGAGCACAGAGGGTGTATTTATTGATTTCCAAAGGGTCAAACAACTAAGGATAAAAAGACATGATAAGATATATGTACCCTGTTTCAAACCTACCCTGAAAACCAATCCTATTCTCCACATATAAAACATATAAAAACCACCAAGACAAGATGGTTCATACATTTCTATATAACATGGGTAACCAGGCATGATGGAGGGACAAGGTCACATTAAAAGGGCCCCGTCATCTCCAACATAGTCCAGAGAGGGGTCCAACATATGACTAGCACATCTCCGTGCTGCTGGGTTCATCACAAGAATGCAGAAACTAATGCAATTATTCTTCAGATTTCTAGATTTGTGAGACTTTCTTCTCACATTTGTGAGGTTTCAGTTTGGACAGAGTATAACAGGATAAAAAGTCAGCAACTACAGAGGAACAAAAAGGATGCAAATATTGAGATGCAAAGCTTTTATGCAAAGCTGGGGGGGCGGATAAAGAGGAAAATGTTGTATGTCATGAACCTTTTAATATTTTTGTACATTGACAAAGACAAATAGCAGCCTGGTGTCTCATTAATAGGTTGCTCATGTTGTTTCTTTACATCTGATCAGAGTTTGTCTTGTGTTCCCTTCCTGTTTTCACTCAGGGAGCTCGACAGGATATTTTCTGTGTTATTAAAGCTTCTTTTCCATCTTTTCTGTCGTTTCTTTTGCCAGCGTGTGCAAAACTGAGGAGGCGAAGGACGACACGGAGAGCAAAGCTGACAGAGGGGAGGATCGAGACGAGAGCAGCAAGGTGAGCGACGTGTAATTACCCCGCTGTGGTCTCTTTAGATAAAAAGTCTGACTTTGTGTGGCGATAAAGTTAAAGCTGCTTCTGGGAAAACCTTTTTAATTCTCAGATCCTTCCAAGTTGATAGGCAACAAAACGGTGTCGATTAAATATGCATTTTAATGCACATCAACACTCTTAATACCAGAACGGATCATGTGTGATGGAAAATATAATCTGATAGATTTTTCTATTCGAATTCATTTATCTTTGCTTTTTGTCCTTTTAATAAAAACAAACTTTCTAGACATCGTAGTAACGTGTCTGTTGTTCTCTTGCTAGATTTCATGAAATGCTTTTAAATATCTGAATGCAACATTCGTCTGATACCGTGTGAATGTAAAAGCTGCAGAAATAACCCTGAACATGGTTTGTGACCCCATTTTAATTGTTGGAGGGGTGCAAACTAAACAAACAAATTAAAAGATCAAAGATTTCATTTGCGCTTTTCAGTATTTGAGGTATGTTTTTCCTACTTGGTAGGAAACCGGTGCAGCTGGGCAACAATTAATGTTAGTTTTTTCTCTGGAATCATATCTCGATGACACGATCACGTTACTTTAAAACTTTAAAAAAATTGCTTTAAATACCTGTTGACTTGATGTTTTCCATAAATGTATATATTTAGAAATAATTCTTATCAATGTTATTGATTTGAACCGTAGTGCCCAGTCTGGAGGTGTCCGTCTGAACGAATGACTGCTGTTGTGTTTATTTCAATGTTCTTGTCTTTAACTCACAGGGAGAGGAAACCTGCTCCAGCACGGACACCTCAGACAAGCCTGACAGTACAGGTCTAGGTGAGACACCGCTGCATAGTCACTACTGTTCAGGACACACAATTAGAAAAACAGAATGTTTTGGAAAAGTTTTGAAAACATGAAATATGCCCATAAAAATCCCCAAACTCAATGTTACGTATTTAAAATCTGGTGTCACTAGCATCACGTGATACATGTTAGCGTATGCAGCTAGTTGGCGGCGGGAATGTGTGGAAGTTAGCAAGCGCTAGCAGTTTGGCAATCTGCAAAATGCCTGGGAAGAGAAGTGTGTGTTTAATAATGTTCGGCAAATACAGCGGAGGGAGGGAGAGAGGGGGAGAGGGGGAGAGAGCCCTGCCTTGTTTAAACTACGTGAATAAAGTGGTGGATAAAAGGGGTCAGATGTTATGGAAACGTTGTGTGGAAACCCTGTACATACACAGACATGTTAGTTCATATCAAGAATAACATTAAAAAGAAGAACATTTAACATCCACACACACATTACCGGCTGCTTAAGACTCAACCCTTCACACATTATGATATCATTTCTCTCCGCTGTCCAAGAGCTGCTCTCTGCCATGACGTTTAATATCTGAAGCAAGTCTTCAGTTCGCCGCTGCTCTGCAGAGTGCGGGGAGGGGGGGCAGTGTGTGAAATGAGTTTTGATGGTATTGAGTGTGATCTCCGTCTCACTGGGTGCGTTTAATGAACACCGAGCTGTTGAATGGCCCTCTGGAGAAGCAGAGGGAGAGACGTCCACACGTGGATACAAATACTGTGTTACTCACAGGCAACTTAACACACACACACACACACACACACACACACACACACGTCCTGGTGTTCGTACTCGGCCCTGATTTCTTTTTCATACCAACTTTATGCAACTTTAACGTTATTGTCCCGGAGGGGAAATGTGTCTTGCAGCCTGGTAACACAGGACACACATAGATGTAGGCACTTGGACCAAGGTGCATTAAACATGAAACAATCCCTAAAATGTGAACCCATCAAGTGACAATCGCTGACATCATCGCCCGCTCAGAGTTACACAGGAGTCTAATGACCTCGTAGCAACAGCAGCATCACGGGTGTAACGATGTGTCTTTTCTCCGCAGACTCCCAGATTTCAGGTGACTTGTGCGCCCAGGATGGAACCTTGGTCACCACAACGACGACAACGGGAACGGGGACCGGGGTGGCGTCCCTCCATGTGGTCCAAGCCCGACCCCTCTGGCCCACCGGCCCCGCCTTGACGGCACGTTTACGACGCCTGATCACGGCCTACCAGCGCTTCACGCTGCGCCGCGAGCCGCTGCTCCGGCAGGACTTCCTGCTTCACGACGGCCTCGTCGGCATGGGGCTCGGGGGAGCCGGAGCTGCACACAGTCATCACGCTGGGGGGCCGCTGGCGTGGCAGCTGGGTGAAGAGCTGAGGCGGTGTTCTGTGGTCGCCACCGAACCTGACCCGCTGTTTCTGGAGTGGCAGAGGAGGTAATGATGATGGAAATAAATAAATTAGCATCAGCCGCAGCTTAATTCTGTAAAACTAACTTAAAAGAATGAAGCTGGAACATAATGTAGTTTGGTACATTCCCCTGAGTTGAAATCTGAAATTCATGGAGCAACATTATATCTGCCTTTGTCCTCGTGGTTCAAGGTGGACTCGTCGAGAGCAAGCCGATTTCTACCGCACCGTGTCGTCCTTTGGGGTGGTGTACGACCCCGAGAGGAAAGCCTTCGACTGGTCCCAGTTCAGAGCGCTGGCCCGACTGGAGAGGAAGACGGACGAGAGTTTGGAGAGATACTTCAACTCCTTCGTCAACATGTGCAGGACGGCTTGCAAGCTGCCTCCAAGGAAGGAAGAAGGTACGGTCTCACACACACACACACACACACACACACACAGTGGTCCACCAGTGCCTACATTGGTGTTTTGTGATGTAATTTCCTGGTGTATCTTCAAATGCTTCATATCACTAAAAGCTGTACAACCTCAGCTAAGCGGTCAAGTGAATCAAGTGATAAAAAACTACAAGAATTGGATGTTTCTTCATCACATTTTCTAAATAAACACAAAACATAACGACCCAAAGCAATTCTCAATGTACAAACATGAATAAAACACATTTTTTAGTTGCAAAGACATTTTGATAGGTTCGTCTGCAATAGAAATGCCTTTACAGTTGAAACAGGATTATGCAAACTTCGTCCTCGCGGGCGCTCCGTTTTCACAGGGTTCAACATGACAGCTAGCTTTTGACAGTAAGTCAACCTTGCAAATTAAATTTACTGTGATAATGTGGTTCTTTCAAATGCTGGCAGGAAGAACAGGACGATCAGGATTCCCTGCTTTGTTTTATAGCCACAGTTGGCTGGTTTTACAATGTAAATACAAGCTTGACTCTTAAAACCAATCACCTCGTTAATTAATTAGTTAAGTTAAGGTTCTCATTGGGGTGTAGCTGCAGACCTCAGGTCCCTCCTGGGGACCTGGTTCCTGGGCCTGGGCAACATTACTGACCCCTGCTGGTGGGAAGACTCACTTGATCTTTACTGATCGTCCATGTGGCGTTCAGGAACACTCAATTAGGATCCAAAGGATGAAGGATTTTAAGTTTAAATTAAACTGTTGATGAGTGTGAGGACATATTACATTATTTAAAGCTGATGTGTGAGATGAATTGCAAACCTGTGAGTGGTGCACACAAACACACCTCCTTTATCTTCTTTCTCTCAACGCCCCCCCCCCCCCTCGTTTCTTCCAGGGTTGGTGGATCCCGCTGTGCTGGTGGAGCCTCTGACGGAAGAGAGAGCAGCTCGTACTTTATACCGCATCGAGCTGCTCAGAAAGATCAGAGAGCAGGTGGGCTCTTTGAAGAAACAAAGCTGCATCATTATTCTCCTTTCCACTGTTGCAACTTCAAACTTCATCTGCAGCACAGTGTTGTTTGAGTAGAGTCTGGTGTGTTGATGAGTGCACGTGAGTGTCTCTTAATCGATGCATTATGTATCAAAAACAGCTCCCTCCTAAGTCTATACGTATATCTGGGAATCAGATTATTGTTGGTTCACTCATGGTTGCAGTGAACACGTGAACCAGTGAAGCCTGACTTGTCACGCCTCGGATTCTCCAAAATGGTTAAAGAGCTTAACAAAACGTGTCTCAGGTGACGCCTGCAGCCGCCTCGCGGCTTTTGTTGCATCCTGTTTGCGTCATCCAAATGATGCACGATGAGAACTGTAACACCGGTGCTCAAAACATGTTGGTCCTAAAAGCAAATGAGGAAAAAGCGAAGCACGATGAGCTTTTTTGGAGGTTTTACACAATCGGTTCTTCTGTTAGCTCTTCATCAGTCTACACTGTGTCATGGTTGGCATGTCAGCCTTTGATAGTGACAGAGGAGAGAGAGACGGGAACTGTGGGGACAAGCAGGCAGAAAGAGGCTTTGGCTGGCTGCCTTGTGTTTTGTATTTACACCTCCTGCTTCCTTCCCTCAGGTTCTCCGTCACCCGTTGATCTCGGCCCGCCTCCAGCTGTGCCGCCCCTCCCTCTACCTCCCGGTCTGGTGGGAGTCTGGCAAACACGACCGCGACCTCCTCATCGGGGCAGCGCGACACGGCCTGAGCCGCACCGACTTCTACATCCTGAACGACCCCCAGCTGAGCTTCCTGGAGGCTCACAGGAACTACGTCAGGGGACACCCCTCTCATCTTCATCCTCAAAGTCATCATCACCCTCACCACCTGGGCTTGGCGACTCACCCTGGCATCTCGTCTTCATCGTCCTCCTCGTCTCATCCGCAGCTGCCTCATCCTCACTGCTGCCTGTATGATTCGGGTCTCGGTCGGCACTCCCCTCAGCCTCCTGAATACCCCCACCAGTCCTCTCAGCACCACCATCATCACCACCAGCATCACCCTGCGCATCCATCGGCTCCTTCTCCTTCCTCCTCCTCTTCCTCCTCCTCTCACCCTC
The DNA here is from genome assembly GCA_036024295.1 of Nannoperca obscura. NCBI lineage: Eukaryota > Metazoa > Chordata > Actinopteri > Centrarchiformes > Percichthyidae > Nannoperca > Nannoperca obscura. The sequence continues at coordinate 13,067 of JAVQJL010089970.1, read as the reverse complement.
ACCTCCACCCTCCGCCTTTGGATGCCCACAGCTCTGCCTCTCCAAGTCTGGGAATAGTTCCTGGGTCCCGGGGAGATTTTCTGGACTGTCCTCCTCTGGATGAAAGCCTGGAGCTGGGAGCGCTGCACCACGACGCCATGTCTGCAGATTCTCTGCACGGAGGGAAGACGTCCAAAGACGCCCTCAACGGGTTCCCATTCAATTCGGCTGCAGGAGGTCAAAGCATGCTCAACTCGTACGGTGTTGGAGGAACGGACCTGGACTCGAAGCTACGGAGCGACGTGCTGGTTGGCGAGCAGGGCTCCTCGGAGGAAACCGGGCTGATGGCACCGTCGGTGGAGCTGGATCAGTTGCAGGTTTGCACTGTGCTTTAAATCACCTTCTTAAGTAATGACCTGGTAAATAATATGTGTGATGGAGTGTGTTGTTGATAAAACACTTGCTTTGCTCCTGCTCTTTGTTTGTCTTCGTCATCTTTCATTCATCTCCGTCACCTTCGACCCTGCAGGCTCCCTGGGACGGCACAGACCACTCCAGTCCAGCCCACCACATGTTCAACGAATCCGATCCAATCCTGGGTCCTTCCGCTCTGGAGACGGGATTCCTGGAGGAGGAGGACGAGGAGGCACAGGGGGGAGACCGAGGAGGGGAGGAAGGTGGAACTCTGGAGGAGTGTTTGGGCCTCCCGCCCTCGACCTCTCCTTCTCACCCCTCTGCAGGAGATTCTGTGGAGCCGCTGTCCTCGAGTTACATCCTCTTCAAGGTTGGTTTTTGGATCCTGCACCATCGGGTCACGTTGGCTCTTCACACAGCAAGTGGTTCTCATTTCAAATCTGAAAAGCATTTGTATGGTAATGTTTTCAGTGGGGCCGGCAGTAGACGGACCGTATTGTGATTTCTAATTTATGTTTTAAATTAAATGGAAACAAATCTGTATTTTGAGCAAATGAACCATCTTGTTTCAGGGAGGATGTCAAACATTAAAGTCAAGTTCTGTCAGGGAAGATATTAGATGAATGGCTCACTTGAGATTTAACCACCCACTTCAGCTGTGGCTGACTCGTCAGGCTCGTAACACTCCGAGGGAGCTATAATAAAGTCTTTAAATGGCCTTTTTAACATTGTAAATTGACATTTTTACATGTTAACGACGTGATGACCTGAGACCTTCTGTTCTGTAATGACAAAATTATGCAGCATAGGATGTTTTTCATTTTTAAGGGAGAGAAAACAGCAGCACTGCTAAATAAAGACCACCGTGAACTGGAGCTGAGCAATGCAGTGAAGTTCATTCCACAAATGTGCTTTACATCAGACTAATATTCCTGCATATAAAACATACGACAGACGCTTCAGTGTCTCATTTGAATCTGAACAGTTGAATAAAAGCCTGACATGATCACACTGCTTCTTATTCACCCGTAAATCTGACTCTGACTGATGTATTCAGGACATTGGTGTGAGCGAGGAACCCAGCGCAGATCAAACCGACCTGTCAGCGAGCCCCCCTCCTCCCTACGTCCCCCCGCCCCCCCTCTCTCTGTCTGACATCACTGCCCACGAGCCGCACGATAGGCTGGGCCACCCTGACATCGCCGAGAGCCTGACCAATCCTGTTGAGGACAGAGGAGGCCAGGAAGGAAGCGCCGGGTTTGAGTTTGATGACAAGGAGGAAGAAGAAGTGGAAGACGTGGAGCAGAGCGTGAGGAAACCAAGAGATCAGAGTCTGGAGAGAGTGGAGTGTGATGCAGACCAAGGTAAAAGTACTGCTGGTGTTTACAGTCTGCTCCAAAACGAATCTCTTTCTCATTAGTGACCACAAGAAAGGAATTAATTCATCAACTCTACATTCATTAACAGTCCAAGTTACTAATGTTGTAAGACAGCTATTCTTTTCTATTTGCTCCTTTTCTCATTGAACTCTCTCTTCACAGCTGCAGACCAAAGTTTAGGAGTCCTGAATCCACCCATTGAAGTACCACAGATGGACGGGATAGAGCCCGAGCCGGGCCTCGGAGAACGCGAACAGAGGATGGGGGTCTCAAACCAACTCTCTCAAGACCTTCAAGAGCGCTTTGACCAAGCGGAGCATAAAGAGGACTTACCGCAGGGCGTGCTCCCTTATCTTGGGAAGCTGGAACAGGACGGTAGCCTCGCGTGTCCCGAGTCTATTGAAGAGCCTGGGGAGGAAGTGGACGGGTTGATTTTGTATCAGCCGGTGGGGGAAGAGACCATGGAAAACTCTCTTGACACTGAAACATTGCTGGGGAACGCAACTGGAGAGTTTGTGCAAACGAAAGGAGTTGCAGGAAGTTGCAGGGAGGTCGGTCCGGTGGAGTGCGCAGGTCCTGCAGATCAAGTGGACGAGATCTCGGAGGGGCAGATGGCTCATGTTTCTCTTATGGGTGTTCCAGTGATCCAACCCTGTGATGAAATGGCAAATAAAGCGGTTAAACAACTTGACGCCAAACCCAGCGAGATGGAGCTGGAGAGTATGTACTCTGAATACCCCCCCATGTCTGTCTCATCCCCTACAGCAGCATCGAAGCCTGAGGACACCAGCACAAAGAGCGGCGGCGGAGCTGGAGTCAAACTCGAAGTCTCCATGGATCAGGAATACTATGAAGGTACGGCTGAAGGTCTGAACTTGCCACATGGCAGCAGAGCCTGTAAGAACAGAGCCCTGGTGTTCTCCCTTCATCAGGACAACAAAGACAATCTGCTTGAGCAAAACCAAGTTAAAGTTGCACATCCTCTGCCTGCAAACAGCGTTGACATAAAGCCCTCCGATCTGAAGCTTTCTCTTCTACCAGACAGTGGTGGTGAGAAGAAACCACAGCAGCTGGAGCTGCCAATCAAGGTGGAGAAGACCAAGACAGAGACCCTTGAGGACGTCTACCCCGACAGCTCTGAAGTCAGACATGGAAAATTCTTCTCCTACGCCGTTAAGTCAGAAGTCTTGGTGACCAAAGCCGAGCAGTTGGACTATGTCGTCAAACCGAAAACACTGGAGACCAAACCTGAAGATCTAAGCCTCCCCATGAAGCCCGAGGGTGTGGACCATAAACCGGAAGTTCTCCAGTTTGCAGTCTACTCGGACGGAGCCGAAATCAAACCTGAAGCGAAGCCAGTGGTTCTGGGGTTTTCTGCTTATCCAGACGGAGCCAAGCTTAAGTCTGAGACAAAGCCAGAGGGTCTGGAGTTCACATCCTACCCAGACAGCTCCGAGATTAAACCCGAGGCCAAGCCAGAGGGCCTCGAGTTCAGAGCCTTACCCGAGATCAAAGCTGAGGCGAAGCAGGAGCTGCTGGAGGCCGACAGCACCGTCCTGACCCCGAAGCTGGAGCAGGCGGACGGGCTGGTGGACACCTCGGGATGTCTGGTGGCCAAAGACCAAGTGAAGGAGGAGAGGCCAAAAACACCAGGTAAGAACACACACATGATTTCATTATTCATTCATCTACTGAATAACAATCAAATCTATTGTTTAGTTTATAAAGTAGCAGAAAGCGACGACCATTTCCCACTTTCACGAGACCCTGTGATTTGCTGGTTGTGTTAAAACATCAAAAGCAGTTCCAAAGTGATGTAAAAAGTTACATTTGACTAATTACTCCACTAATCGTTTTAATCACAGGCACACATTAAGGCATTAACAAAGGCAGACTGCTGCCCAGCGTTAACCTGCCGTCCTCTTCCACAGGGCCTGCGGTGGAGGCTTACGCGAGCAGCCCCAGGTTTGCGGCTCCTATTTCCATGTGTGAGATTCCCGACAGCCTCCATGATGCCAGGGAGCCCACCATCGCTCAGCTGTTGCAGGAGAAGGCCCTTTACTCCTTCTCTGAGTGGCCGAAGGTACTGTGGCGTCACAACGTCCGCTCACGTATTTCTAGAATGTGTGCACGACGTGCATCGCACACAGCTGCAGGTGTTTAGCACTATCAAGGAATAATATTACATTGAACGCATTTTCACAGGTTTACAGCACCTTCTCTTCCAGTTGAGATTACATGAAGCTTTTTTATTGTGATTGGACTGTTATTCCTGCTATTAGTGGAATATTGGGTCCATATAACTGCAGCTATTGACCACTGTAGTTTACAGAATAGTAAAGATAATGAGCTCATCATCAGATTCTCACTTTATCACTAGTTCAGTCCTGTGCTGCTGTCTCGCTCCCTGCAGGACCGGGTCATCATCAGCCGCCTGGACAGCATCTGCCACGCCATCCTGAAGGGGAAGTGGCCTTCGTCCAGTGAGCAGTACGACTCGCCTGGCTCCCTGGCTGCCAACTCCTGCCTGGCCAACAGTTTAGCCCAGCAGCAGCACCACCGAGCGGGCTTTCTCCCCACCACGGCCTCCAGCTCCGTCCCAGGCCAGGCCAGGGTTCAGCAGACGAACTCTGGGCTGGGCTTCTCCATCCCTCCCCCTCTCACACGACTGCCTAAGGTGAGAACACACCTGCGAGCCACCGAACCAATGAATCAACTCCCTTTTGTTGTACGTATCTATGCATCTGTCATCTGTCCACATTTATCTCCGCTCTCTCACGCCATGGTTCATACAAGTGGTGTCCAGCTCCCAATGCTAACAGTGCTGAGTACTAAGCTGACTGCTAAAAGACTGACAAGGACTCTGCAAAGTCTTTATATGATGTTAATCAATTTAAACAGGTTTGTCATTAAAATAGAATTGATGTCACATCCATCCGATACAAGCAACTCTTACTTGTCAGGTATACTGATACCTATCCTAAGTATCTTGTAGGATATGACTTTGTTGTCAGAATAAAAATACTTGCAGAGCAGGTCTGTCAGGCGGCACTGGGCACCTCTCGTTCACACCGTTGCTTTGTTGCTTTTATGTCTCTGGTAATGTGTGCTGTTGATATTGTACATGTTGATATCAGACTTGGGCAGGTAGTCGTATTGTCTCCTGTTCATTGTGTCAATTTAAAGGAGAGAAATGAGAGAAGGGATAATGTGAAAACCCAACTTCCACCCAGTTCACAGTCTAATTATCTGTGCAGGTTGTTTTATCCAAAGACATCATTTCTCAAATGTTACTCACAGTAGAGCAGGGGGCAGATGGGCTGGGAGCTACGTCTAAGCTCTGGAAGCTTCTTCAGGCGCCTGATGGGTTAAACAAAGGGAGGAGAAACTAAAGGAACCTCTGAACATCTTTTGAGGGGTAGAGCTCACCGGTTCACCCAGGTCTGGTTGATAGCCGCCACTGTGTTGTGTCTCAGTCCATATGTATGTTTAACAAAGCCACCATCTCTCTCCCATTCTTGTCTACCCCTCACCCACCCTGTCCACCCTGACAGTACATGCAGCGGGGCGGGGCATGCGGGCGCGGAGCTTGGCGCTTCACCTCCTTGCCTCTCTTACAGGAGAGGCTTGTGGCTCCTCCCTATCTCCCCGAGCTCAAACGAGCGGGAGGTCGGAGGTCTTACGACTATGAAGCTGCCGCTGCCGCAGCCGCAGCCAAGGTTTTAGCTGGGAAATCGGCAACGTCATGCCATACGGCTACCACCACAAGCTCCAGCGGCGCTGCTCCGGTGGTGGCCCCGCTCTCTCATCGTGCAGGAGCCATGTTGATTAATGGGTGGCAAGAAGCAGCCATTGATCTAACCAAGTCGTCCGGAGAATCAAGCGCCACCAGTGGCGTTGTGACCGGAGAAGCCGTGGTTGCACCAGGAATCAGCCACCACGGTGCCGGTGCCGGCAGCGGTCATAAGCTGCCGCCACCGCCCCCCATCACAGCACCGCTAACGGGCTCTGTGGGCATCGACATGGCCGGGATACTGCAGGCCGGCCTCATCCATCCTGTAACGGGGCAAATAGTTAACGGAAGCCTGAGGGGAGATGACTCACTGAGGAGGAGGAGGGGGAGGAGGAGAAACGTGGAAGCACTGTACTCTGAGTTCACCAAGAGCAGAGGACTGCACCTCCCAGAGACACAGGTGGGTAGAGGGAGGAGGGCCTTTTCACTGTACGGGCAGTTATAATTGTTGTATGTGCTTCAGCGTGAATGAGAGAAACCACACCAAGGGTCAAAGGTCAGAAGGTAAATAACACAGATTGCATTCGAGAGGAAGGTTCTGTTCCAAACGCTAAACGCCTGCACCTGTGTGTGTCCACCTGCAGGGCCGGGTGGAGGTGATCAGCCACTCGTCCGTCTCCTCCTCCACCTCCTCGCCATCCCCCTCTCCTTCAGAGCGACCCGCTGGCCCTCCCACGCCGTCCTCCTCTTCCACGCCCACCCCCACCCAGACGCCCCCTCAGCCGGAGATCGTGGCCATCGACAGAGAGGCAGCCAGCAAAGGTCTGATGGAGTGGCTGAGGCAGAACCCAGGCTACAGCATGGACCTCCCCACGTTCGCTCACGTAAGTCAGCGAGGTGTTCGGGTTCTCATCAGACAGCGCACAGCAGAGTCCTGTTTGGGTTTGTTCCTCTACAAGATAAACTTGACTTTACTTTAAACGTACCTCCTGCAGACAACAACAGTTCAGAGGTATTGAAATATAAACCAACACTTGTAATTACCAGCTGTTAATCTCATGCTTAACTAATCTCTGCTCTACTTGTTGCTTCTGGTGGAGCTTTTATGTGCAGCTCCAGAATATGATGACTTGTTGAGCTCAAACAGAATAGTTTCACCTGCTTTATCTGCTTTGAGGACATCTGGTCGATTCCCTCTTCTGTGCAGTCTGGAGCAGGTCTGTTGCACGGCTTTGTGGAGCGTCCCAAGCAGAGGAGGCATCGCTGTAAAGACCCCACCAAGCTGGACATCAACTCTCTGACGGGGGAGGAGAGGGTTCCTGTCGTGCACCGAGGCACCGGGCGCAGGGTAGGACACACACACACACACACACACAGACACACAGTTCAGTCATGGTTATTATAGGCTGCCACGAAGTTGAGAAAGCAGGAAAACAAAATAATAATTGCTATCATTGCACTAATAATGTACTGGTTTTCCTTCCATGCAGCTGGGGGGGGCCATGGCTCCGGCCATAAAGGAGCTGTCCAGGTGGCTCGATGCCAACTCGGAGTACTATGTAGCTTCAGACTGGGCTGATGTGGTCAAACACTCTGTGAGTAAAATGCACTATAACAATGTTTCCCATGACCACCTGCTGCTGCTGCAGGCGTGAACATGCAGGATATATTGTTCATGTTAGTTTTACTCTCTTCTCTGTTTCTCTGTTCATGCTGCTTTGCATTTCCTCACGTTCACATGATGTAGATTCCTTTGTGTGACTCCTCCTCCTCCTCCTCCTCCTGCAGGGTTTCCTCCCTGAGGGGAAGTTCTCTCGGATCCTGACAGAACCCGTCAACAGAGATCCGGGCTCTCGGCGCCGGGGGCGGCGTCCTCGCAGTGAGATGCCTAAGCCCCTCCTGTCCGTCTCCGACTCCGCCTCCTCTGGCCTCGGCCCCCCGCTCTTCATGAACGGAGGATTAATCGGCAGCATGGACTCCATGGTGGCCATGCAAAATCTCCGTGGTGGCATTCCTGGAATTCCCATCTCCGGGATCATGGCGGCTGGTTTCCCGCACGGTTTCTCTGCAGCCGTCCAGGCGGGAGGAGCCGGCGCGTCGGCAGAAGATGCCAAGAACGGCTTGAGTATGTTACCCATGATGCTGCATGGCATCCACCCTCATGGGGCTGGGATCCCGCAACACGCCTTGTTCAGCGTCAGCGCAATGATGGCGCACACGCCTCCTCCGCACCCCAGCTCCTCCTCTTCCTCTTCATTGTCCGCTGCGAAGGTCACCACGACGACCGCACCGTCTACGTCCGAGGCAGCCGTTCCCTCGTCGACGACGCCTGCGGAGAGGGAGAGCGCCGTCTCCTCGGGCTCTGGTGGAGGTGAAAAGGAGAGGATCCGGGAGGAGAAAGGAGCGGCGGAGGCCAACAAAAGAGCCGGAGCGGCGGAGGCGGCGGCCATCATTACCAGCAGGGCCCATCTGGGCTCTGCACATCTGGGGGGCGGGACCGGCAGCCATCTTACCTTCAACCCCTTCCTGATCCCGGGCATGTCCCACGGCCTGCTATACCCGCACATGTTCCTGCCGCACGGTGGCATCATGGCGCTGCCCGCCATGCCTCCTGGTGCCGTGGACGGCGCCCAGGGCAGCCCCAAGAGGAGGAGGAAGAGAGGGCGGGAGGAGGGGGAGAGAGAGGAGGAGAGGGAGAGAGAAAGTACAGTTACGGCTAGTGTTACCTCCCACCCAGCAGCCTCCTCCTCATCTCCACACATCCCCTCTACCTCGGCTCCACACCCAGGCCTGTCCCCGACTGAAGAGCCCCAGACTGGGCAGGGAGATGGAGAGGGTGGGCCTGCAGAGCCCCAGGAACCAGACTCCCGGAACCACCCTGAGGGAGCAGCAACAGAGGAGAAGGAGGAACGGTTAGAGGACACAGGAGGAGAGGCAGCAGAGAAGGAGGAGCAGGACACTGAGGAACAGAGACAGGAGGAAGGAGAGGACGCATAGAGGAGAAGAAACCTGCAGAGGACGGACAGCCTGCTCTCTCCTCCCCCTCCGCCTCCGTCGCTGCTCGTTCTCCACTGAGCAACAGTGTAAAGTTTGTGCCGTGTCTGTCAGTCAATGTCCATGTAAAGACTTTTATTATGATGATGACTAATAATGATGATGATTATATTCTACTTGGTTATGTTTATATACCAAGACCCCACCCACCCTCTCCACTCCCTCCTTGTATACAAAACAACTAGTGTAAGAAATGCTCTTGTGTGTATTCCTCCCCTTCATTGTGCATCAAGTCTGCAGGAGCCTTCAGACAGAACACACTACAGTCCCACCTGCTGCCCTCTGGCAGGAGTATTGATCCGTTTATAAGCTCAAAGTGATCCGACGTGGTCTGTTGCGAAGGTTTGGTGTGTTTGCGCGGACACGAGGGTGACGACGGAGAGTTGTGGCTCTCTTAAGGTGGTTTGGATGTTCAGACCGGTACTGTCTTGTTATTTTGACTTCTGGCACGCTCCACTAAGTTGAGAGATATCTTTTGGATTATCTCTGGGCAGTGTTCACCAACCGTGAACCAGCGTTCAGATACACCTGACACTAAAACAGCTTCTCCTAGTCGAGGAAAGAGAAACATTAAGCTAATATGCAAGAGCTACTCTACCAAGAAAACACAGACAGCAGCCCGGATACATTTCAGAATGTAGCCCTTTGGAAAATCTCTGTCACCTTGATGTGGCTCCCAGAATAAAAAAACTACTTACAATTAAGAAAAAATAAACGTTCTTACCTACACAAATTGAGAAAGTTGTGACTAATTTTGACTAGAAGGTCAAAAAAGTTACAGAACAAGTGAGGTATTTACATCCCAGACATGAATGTTGTATCTTAATAAGATAGCAGTGTCTGCCCGCGCCCCTTCACCTTTTACTGGACTCCCTAAAATCTCCGTGTTCCTCCCAGGTGGCCGTGGTTCTGCAGCACGTGCACGCTTCGGTCATGCTAACGTTAGAATAACCTCATATATCATGTGCCATGAAAAGACAACTCTTTGGTTTGATGAAAAAGAGAAGTTGGACTGAGTTTAGTGAAGCTAGACTGAATAATACACGCGTACAATATGAGAGCACTGATGCATGTGAAGTGTGACGGCGTGCAGAATAATATACTGAATATATATACTGTATGTATATATATATATATATACATATATATATATATATATATATATATATACACATATATATATATATATATATATATATATACACACACACACACACACACACACACACACACACACACACACGTTTGAAGATCAAATCGGGCTCCTGCAGGTTTAGTCTCGGGGTTAAAGGAGAAATTGGGTTGAACAAGGTTTTTGGTGCCAGCCAATGAGAACGCTCTGTGTGACTGTGTGGAATACCTGGTTTTTAGGGAGTCCCTTCGTTTTAGATGCTGTCATTCATATTATTCTTTTGACTGTAACTTTATTATCAGTGCTTGTTATCAATGCTATGCCATTGCTGCTATAACTTCTTTGTAAAAGAAGTTCCGAGTTAAAATGTCTTTACTCGTCACACTAGAATAAGATTCCAAGAAGAAGAACAACTCCAGCTTCTCCTTTGCTTTCACTGATAAAAGCAGAGAACAATCATGAGATTACTTTGTTTTAGGACTTTTTAGATCATGTAAAGATTGTCTGTTTAGTTTCTTTTAACTCTGACACAAAGTCACTTTGAGAGATTGCCCCTCAAGTCTTCAGACCTTTCAACGCTGCGTCAGGCCACCAGGGGGCGGTGAGAAGGCAGATTTGATTGTATCCTGTCCGACAGACACAGGGTTGGGTGAGGGATTGTGGGAGAAAATGGACTGAACCTACAGCAGATCATTGAAACAGCGGCTCATCACGAGTAGTGCGTCCTGTAGCATCACGTCTCCTCCCTTTAGTTTGTCCCGTGTTCGGAGAGAGATTACCGGTGTCCAGTGAAAGGGAATAGTCTGTTTCTTTATTACTATTTTATTTTTTAGGAATGAAGAGCAGATGGAGGAGGAGGAGGAGGGATACAAAGCGGTGTGAATCACCTGGTCGTCGCTGTGTGGCTCGTGTCTTTTCCTCAGATTAGTTCTAACAGCACTTCATTCTAAGAGTTTCTAATATGGAGATCTGTCGCTGTATATTGCCGGGTTTCTTTCTTTTTGTTGTTTTTTTTTTAAGCGCACCATCTTTTTCCTTCACCTTTGTGTTATTTTCTCTGTCGGGGGGGAAATACTTGACAAATGCGAGGGGGGGTGTTGCATTGAGGTTGGTCCCAGTGTTTTCTGTATCACACAGACTGTACTGTACATTACATGGATGCAAGGCGCTGGTTTTCCTCAGTCTTCAGAACAGGGTCTGTGTTTCGGGGTAAATGTCAGATGTTTCTGATCCATGACGTCAGACTTCACTTTGTTTTGTTTTCTTACATGAAAACATTATTTTTGCACAATGTCTTTTTGTGGATGTTAACCTGTTTCTCTACTGTCTTGTATTTCCTTTGTGTGTTTGTGTGTGTGTGTGTGCGTGAGCGACAGAGAGAGTGTGTGTGTGTGTTTGTTTGTGTGCATGCATGCGCACACGTTCTGTTGTGAAGCTGTTTCTACTCGTGTCTCGTCCTCACAGGTCAAAGTCATTGTTTGGGGGGGGGGGGGGACAAAACATAGCTGTTGCCTTGTCACATGTTTGTGGCTACATATAATTTATTATACTTTTCTTTTGCTTTGCCAAACTTTCACCAAATCTGACTCTCTCTTAGTTTCATGATGTATTATTCAAAGTAAATGCCTTATTTAGTTTGTTGTTTCCTCTGAGTCGACGCTCTGTTCCTTCTCCATATAGAGACGTGTTCTGGTGTCTGTTCAGTTTGTCCTCTGCCTGTGTGCAAACACGGCCTCGTGGTGTGCATCGTCTTCAGAAGCCAACAGTGACGTGAAGGTACCGCTGTCCGAATCCAGTGGGTCACCCCTCCAGGCACAAATGGAGAGGAAACGGAGTGATAGTTTCTCTTTGTGGGCGTCACTATGTTGAAAAATGTGACTCGTTGTTGGATTTCACCATTTGCAGATGATGCCGTGCTGTTCATTAAAGGGGAATTCTGGATTTTCTTTATTTTTTCTTCTCTTATGTATTTGTCCGTTATGACTTGGTAATATTTCCCTCTCCAGATGTCGCCCGGACGGAGGACTGCGAGCCTTCTGCAGCTTCTGAAATCGTTTAACAGAAACACTTGTTTGTGTTCGACCAAAAGTAAACGCACAAAATAGTCTACTCTAATGTAATGTCCACCATTTTTTAAAACTATTAATTGATGTAAATAAAGAAATAAATGCGCATTGTTCAGTGAGGCGTTGTTGTTTTATGCTCAGTATGTTCCTGTTGTATTAGCCTACGCTTCCCCCCACCTCCAGTATCTCCTCTGACCTCATACAGGTCCATCACTTTCCAAAAACAACACAAAGTGACTCCCTGACTGTAACTGTTGCGCAGTGGAACCACTTCTGGGTCTGGTCTGCAGCTGTGCTTTTAGTCCCGTGTTGTGTTGATGTGTAAACTGGACCAGAGTCCTGAGAGAGATGACCTCTTGACTTGGAAACCTGCAGAGATATCGCCCAAATCTTGGTCTTTCAGGCTTCACTTGAAGTGATATTCATTCATCTGACCGTAGCGTTGCCTGCTGTGTTCATACACACTGGTTTGATTACACAACCTTCAGTTACTAGCAGCAGCGGATTGTTTGGATCCATCAAGAAATCCGTCTCTTCTTTGTCTGATCAACCGTAACAGACGCAGCTGAACTGAAAATCTCTCCAGGTTTGAGATTTTGCAGCAGCAGCGGGGGGGTTCTGGTGGGTCGGGCGTGAGAAGCGTGTACGGCCGGGGTTTGGGTTTCAGGTTTAGGTTCGTGCAGAACTTGAAGCAAAGCGTGACAGGGCGGCTCATGTCTGTGAGTTTCTCAATTGCTGTATTAAAATAAAAATGGTGCACAGTAGAGTTGTTCTCGGGCTGCATCCAGACCCGAGCCCGACGCTCTCCATACTGCCGACTGCCCTTCAGGGTTTCCGGTAGTGATGTGTAGTTCATGAGTTAGTAGTTCAATGAACTACTCCTTTCCTATGAACTAATGTGAACTATTCCTCTCAGAGACTCAGTAAGTCGTTCATTGGGCCGCACATGCGCAGTGCACCAAAAAGCATGAGTTTGGTTTTTCCCACATGACAGCTCCACAGGCTCAGGATTGGACAGAAATCCTGAGCCTGTGGCGCGACCGATGATCCAGTTCAGCAGTTCACCCCTTTGTCGTTCACTTTACATGTGACAGCTACACGGCTCAGGATTGGACAGAAATCCGTAGTACGAGCAGTTCTACGTTCATTGCAAAGACAAAAACGTAAATGAGTAGCCTGGACTGCTACTAGGTTTAGCATAGGAAACAAGCATGTTGTAGTTCACCATGGATATGTAGTTATATGGGGCGTGGTGTGGTTAGAGCTCTGCTGCAACGGGGAGAGAGTGAGACACGTAAGTATTTTTGTAT